>JARQOC010000005.1:416743880-416973964 GCA_033576535.1 Allobates femoralis | reverse complement strand
CCACATCCTCTGTAAAACATGGTGGAGGCAACGTGATGGCATGGGCATGCATGGCTTTCAATAGCACTGGGTCACTTGTGTTTATTGATGACATAACAGCAGACAAGAGTAGCCGGATGAATTCTGAAGTGTACCGGGATATACTTTCAGCCCAGATTCAGCCAAATGCTGCAAAGTTGATTGGACGGCGCTTCATAGTACAGATGGACAATGACCCCAAGCATACAGCCAAAGCTACCCAGGAGTTCATGAGTGCAAAAAAGTGGAACATTCTGCAATGGCCAAGTCAATCACCAGATCCTAACCCAATTGAGCATGCATTTCACTTGCTCAAATCCAGACTTAAGACGGAAAGACCCACAAACAAGCAAGACCTGAAGGCTGCTGCTGTAAAGGCCTGGCAAAGCATTAAGAAGGAGGAAACCCAGCGTTTGGTGATGTCCATGGGTTCCAGACTTAAGGCAGTGATTGCCTCCAAAGGATTCGCCACAAAATATTGAAAATAAAAATACTTTGTTTGGGTTATGTTTATTTGTCCAATTACTTTTGACCTCCTAAAATGTGGAGTGTTTGTAAAGAAATGTGTACAATTCCTACATTTTTGTTCAACCCTTCAAATTAAACGTTACAATCTGCACTTGAATTCTGTTGTAGAGGTTTCATTTCAAATCCAATGTGGTGGCATGCAGAGCCCAACTCGCCAAAATTGTGTCACTGTCCAAATATTTCTGGCCCTAACTGTAGATCCAGTAAACTAAGGGATCCAGTTACACATAACATTTTGATGGTGCGCTAATGGGTAAATTTGTTATCCCAAAAAGGTTTACTGTAATTATTTTGTGCACATATGTGTGTAGCCTCGGATCACAGGCAAGATTTGGCTGCTTTTTAAGTCGGCTTTAAACACTCATTTGTATGCCCTAAACACAGACTCCTCAGAGCACCTTACCCAACCCAGGGACCGTTCAGTGAGTTTTATTTCATCCTCCGGTGTTAGGTTGTGGCTGGGTTGTATTAGAACCTGCGGGCTGGATAGGGGTCTATCCCCACCACTGGACATGCAGGTGCCCATTCCTGTACGGCACCGTGCTCGGGAAGCCTCGGCTGTTCGGTGTTCCCAGTCGGCAGGCGCAGCACAGGGAGACGGGGCTTGGCGGGGACGTCACTGCAGGGGCAGAGAATCTATATATATTCTGTACTAATGATATCAACTGAAAAACATCAATTTTAAAAATACAGTTTGTGACATAAAAATATGCCCTCATTTGCCAGAAAATATTCTCACTTTTAGAATGCAATAGTAGAAAAATGTTCTGTTTTGTGTTTTTTTCCAAAGTGCAAAATATGTGGGTCCTTAAGGGTTTAATCAACTTTTTTTTTTAATTTAGCATGCAGAATTTGTATGGAAATGTATTTTATATTGGTTTAACTCAGGGTTAGTTTAGATACACAAGTTCATTGGTGGAACGGCCTAAATAGTGTTCCCTTTGGTATTCTCAAAACCCTTCAGAAATGCCTTGAGGCTGAAGCTTTCATCTGTCAGTATTATTAATTCTACAGGGCCAAGTGCTAACGATATTTCTATTTTCCCACTTGATATATTTTATGTGCATCTGTAATACTTGTTTAATCTGGAATAAATTATAAGCAAGGGACAGAAAAAGCAATGAGACCAACAGAAAACAAATGCAATAAATAAAGCAGACTGCTATTGCTTATTTTGATGCAGACACTTACAGAAGAAATGCACCAACTCATGATTTAACAGTCAATTGAATTAAAATCCTTTTTTAAAGGGAAACTGTCAAAAACATCTACACCCCAAACCATTCTTATGTCTGTGCAGTCCTTAGAAAGATAAGTTGATTCTTTTATGACCACAAAACAATGCTTCAGCACTCAGAAATTGGATTTAAAGTCATGTATCTATGTGTGTGGAGTTGAATTGAGGCATTATGATACACTTACAGCTCCTCACTTCACTCTGTAATCTCTGCCTACTCTGTCTCCTCTGGTTAATTGACAGGTCATTGGCTCCGATTCATTGCAGAGAACACAAAGGAGGCTAAAAAGCTGTAAGGGCATCATTGTGCCCCAATGCACTTCCAGACACATAAGCACAGAACTCCAAAATGTGATTTCTTTCTGTTGGAGCATCGATTTTGGGTCTTAAAGGTGTTAATTTGCTTATTCTTTAACTGGACTAGGCTACTTTCACATAACAATTTTTTCCCTGTTCGCGGGATCCTACTTTTTGTAGGATCCCACGGACAGGAAAGGAAAGCATCGGAGGTGACCTCCAGATGCTTTTTCTGTGTCCGGGTCAGTGATTATCACGGATCCGGACACAGCGGGGCACTTTCACTTCTGCAATGTATAATATACATTGGAGAAGTGAAATATAAGAAAGAGTTAAAAATAAAAAATCACTATATGCTCACCTATCCTCTATCCAACGCTGCCTCCCAGCAAGGTCCTTGTGCTTACAGGACCTGTGATGATGTCAGAGAGCATCATCGGGTCACAAGACCGGGTCATGTGACCCGATGATGCTCTCTGACATCATCACAGGTCCTGTAAGCACACGGACCGTGCTGGGAGGCAGCGGTGGATAGAGGATAGGTGAGCATATTGATTTTTTTTATTTTTAACTCTTTCTTTTACTTAATTACACTTCTGCAATTGTAGTGTGAAACCAGCCTTATACAATTTTATCAATGATTTAAGGAGAGAAGTTTTAAACAGGTTCCTTTTAAAATACCTGCTAGAATTCCATTTAAACGGGTTGTCCACTACTAGGACAACTACTTCTGATTCCATTTGTCTCTCCCAGGTAAAATAAGAGTGTGGACTCACCTCCCGTGCTGGCACCGTTTCAGTGGTGTTGGCAATCATGGTTCCAGGGCTCATATGACATTGTGACGTCACGCGAAACCTGTGTCCAGTCACCGCTGGCTTCTCTTGCCATGCCTTTGAACCAGATTACATCAACAGAAAGTTAGCAACAACTGCATCGTTGCTTCCTGTTATTTAACTAATTTGGTATCAAGAAAGGGAGAGAGAATCTCACGTGACGTCACAATGTCATGTGAGCCCTGAACCCCGATTACCAACATTGCTGAAACGGTGCCAGCATGGGTGGTGAGTGCAGGCCCTTTTATTTTACCTGGGGAAGACATGTTGAATCAGAAGGGTTTATCCTAGTAGTGGACCACCCTTTAAGGATAGATTTACCTTATGGTCCTCATGATCTAGAGAAACCATTCAGCCTGAAGAACACAAGTAGATCTTATCAGAAATACGTGTTATGGTTTCTTCCTTCTATGGATCCTTTGTCTCCAGTAAGAAATGGACCAAAACTAGTAACTATTTTTCTTCTACAAGCAGGCAAAAAAATCATAGCTCTGTTCTTTGTAAACATATATGCCAAGCTCACCAATTTCAGTGGCTCTATTAGACTATCCTATGTGTTTGGAGGTGTATTGACTCACCCCTGAGAGCAGGTGTTCTTGAGAAAGAAGGATTGGGCAGTTGTATTTCAACGTTCCCGATGACTTGTTCTCATGGGAGATAAACCGCTGCCAAATATGTTTAGCCACTGCATATTTCCCTGTTCTTGTAGAAATAATGTATCCTAGGCCAAGCTAACAATGCACGTGAAAATAGTTGTTGGCTGAAAGAGTGCTCAACCAATAGCTATTGAAAGTTTGAGAGCAATTTAACCCTTGCGTTTTTTTCTAGCGGTTTTTTTTTTTTTTAATTCCAGCATTTGTTAGTTATCAGTAATGTATGTTAAGTGCATTCATTAAAATATTTACATCGCTGTATGTTGCAGTTTCCAGCGCAGGTTCTCCTTCATCCGACACCTTGTCCATATCCATCACAGAAAAATATTAAGTTAAAACATCCATTTTATTAGTCCCATTAAAAAAACGCACATAAAAACATAAGGCAAGCCTTACACATTTTGAACCTTGCAGGGGTTCTTATTCATTGTGTGTTTTTTTTATGGGACTAATAAAATGAATTTTTCAACTTAATATTTTCCTGTGTGGCTATGGAGAAGGTGCTGGATTTTTTCTTACCATTCAAACCTGCGGTCTCATCCCTGGATTGCTACCAAGGATTTCCCTGCAATAGTGGACCCTCATGGCATATATATGGTAGGCTGAAAACTTTTTTCTTTTTTCTATATTTCTCTCTGCATCAGGTGATCTGCCAGCACACAGTGTTTGTGTGTGGCCAGAAGTCACTTTCTGATTGTAAGTCTATGAGACTCAGAAAAGGGCTCTCGTACATTAAGAATGAACTGTGTGATTCAGCGGTCACATGATGCAGGAGAGGCTATGAATGGTGCTGAAAACATCCGAATACAGCAAGAGGTATTTTAATGCACACATAAAACATACTTATAGCTAACAAATGTTGACATAAAAAAAACACTATCGTGGTACTTTACGAAATTGAGAAAGAATGTTTGACACATGCATGATTTGTAAGTTTGACGTTAATTTTACTAATTAAAAATTCACATTTGCAAAAGCCTGTAAGGGCCCTATAACGTTCTTCACTATACTTATCTCCCAGTCATGGTATTTGTAGAATTCTTAAAATATTAAAAAGTAAAATAGCGAAAAACTAAAATTTCTAATGGCTGGGAAATGAAATCAAACTGCTCAAGGCTTGCCTGCAGCCCCTGACAGGGCAGTCTGTTTTCATAGTCTATACTTAGAGTTATATACTATACTAACACTACTGGGGTACTGGTGTATAGGGGGCATTATTCCTGGAAAAGCCTTCCATGAAGAGAATATTTGAGAAAAAATATATATTTTTATCACATTGCAACTTAATGGTTGTAGTTCCACATCACACATTGCATCTATCATTGGAAGCCTGCTTTGCATTGAAGTCAATTTTTTTTCTTAAGATACACATAGTAAGTTATGCTCCCTAACTGGTTTATTTTTTTTTATTTTAAGGGAACCATTCAATAAGCTTTTAGTACAAGGACTCATTAAAGGACTAACATATCGGCTTGTATCCACTGGGAGATATTTACAAAGAGATGAAGTGAACATAAGTGGTAAGTCATGCTTTATTATTGTGTGTTGTCTTCGAAACATTGAGTAAAGCAGAGCTTACACTGCACTGCACTGTCTATATCCGAAAAAGACCACCAATCATCTGCATATTTTCCGATTAGTTGTCATTTAACAGTGTATAATGCCGTCTGTTTGTCCTCTGTTTCCGTGGCGTTACTATGCATGTCAGTGCTCTTACCCAATGCTCCTTCTCCACTAACCAGCTGGGATATGTCATGGGTTTGGAGGTGTACCAACGACCTCGTTACGACCTCGTTGCGTGTGTGCAAGTTGTAATGATAAATCCTTGGATCGCTGATCGCAGGTTTGAGAACATGTTCTAAAACCACACGATCAACGATCAGCCAACCTGCCATATCGTTGTTTGTGATACCGCGATAACGATGTCGTGGACGACTTCGCCCATTGACAGCAATGAGCAGGGATCATTTGCGGGATTTGCGAACAATACCTGCTCACAACATCGTTGGTGAGTTGTCCACAATATCTAGATGTGTGACATCTTACCAACGATGTCAAAACAATGTCTGCAACGACCGCGCACCCACGAGATCGTTGCCGCAATTGTTCCAACGTCTTGCCGTGTAACAGTACCTTAAGTCATCTTCACATTTGGCAACTTGGACTTCCATTAAAGGGAACCAGACCTCGCAAAATATGCCCCCAGCCTCTATATACCTGTCCCTGCACCATGTTAATAGATTTCTAGCCATCCCTTTGTGCTTGAAAATCGATATAGTAAACTTTAGAAAAGTTGTTATGATACCTTATAATCTGCGGCTTCTCATTATTTGAGAAGCCGCAAAAGGCGTTCCTTTCTGGGCCTCCCCTCCGCCTGCTTGTTATTTTTCACCCCCCTATGGGCGTGCTACAGAGCAGGGACAGTGCTTGTCATGTAAGAGGCGGTAAAGCAGATATGACGCTAATCACGTCATATCTGGCTTTACCATGTCAATACACCCATTAGGGTGTACTGCCGACCTCGCGATGTTGAGTGCGCATGCGCGATGGGTGTACTGACATGGTAATGCTGGATATGACGCGATTAGCTTCATATCGGCTTTACTGCCCCTTACATGACGAGCACTGTCCCTGCTCTGTAGCACACACATAGGAGCGTGAATAAATACCAAGCAGGCGGCAGGAAGTCCCAGAAAGGAACGCCTTTTGCGGCTTCTCAAATAATGAGAAGCCGCAAATTATAAGTTGTAACACTCATCCAGCTCCCAGATCATTTTGAGGATCATCTCAGGGTGGTTTATAGTAATATCTCTGATCCTTGCTGCGTGTCTGCCTGACTCTCCTCCAAGATATTTGACTAAGGCGGCCGTCACACGCACAGATATCTTTAGCGATATTGTAAGCGATCACGTGCACGCGCAATCGCTTACAATATCGCTCACATCGCTGGTGAGATGTCACACAGACAGACTCACCAGCGATGCGGGAGCAGCGATCTCGCTCGTTACTATGGTACACATCGGGTAACTAGGCGCCGCGCGTCGCTTAGTTACCCGACGTGTACCATAGTTACCATCTCCCAGCATAGGCGCGGTCGCTGGGAGATGGATCATCGTGGTGTCATACACCACGATGATGCAGATCGTTGCATCGTTCATCGCTAGATCTGAGAACCGAACCTCAGATCAGCGATGTCACGATCAAGCGATTTACCATCGTAAATCGCTTGATTACATGCAACGATATCTTGCCCGATATCGCTTAAGCGATCAAAAAGGAGATCGCTTAAACGATATCGGGCAAGATATCGTTCCTTGTGACGGCCCCCTAAGAGGTATATCTGTTCCCTGTCTAGCAACGACAAATCTCTACGGATATTTTGGAAGGACGCTTTCCAGGCTCTATAAACTTCAGCTTGGCCATTGAATTTTAAGAGTTTCTTGGCAACCAATTCACACTGTGTAAAGAACTTAGCAAAGTCTGTTATGAAACGGTTATCAGCAGAGTATACTGGTGATGGGTCACCCTGTTGGAGATGTGAGGTGCATTCATGCTTGTTAGTATCCATTTTTTTAGATTCTTAATGGCTTGGTCTAATATTTGCCCAATATTAAGAATCTCAGGGCTTAATACCAGCTGGCAATACAAAGCTGTTATTAACCCCTTATTACCTAGCGTGACACTGCCACCAGGGATGCTGGAAGAGCCTGTTTAAGCATCAGGAAATGGTGCTACAATGAATGCACCATTTTCAGAAACGGTTGCAGGCTGCAATTCTTTAGTGTGGGGGGCCCTAAAACAATGGGCCCTCACCTCACTGAGAATACCAGCCCTCTGCTGCCTAATTTTACCGTTGCTGGCAATTAAAAATACTGCCCTATGCATTATTTTTGCCAGCTAAGGTAAAATTAGGCAGCTGAAGGTGGCAGCTTGTAGCTGTCTGTTTTATCTGGGCTGAAAAATACTGAGAAGCCCTACTCATTTTTTTTTTTATATTTATTAAACACTCTATGATGAAAGGTTGCTACCAATCACAATCACTGTCCAGATTGAGGAAATGCACCCTGATTGCAATAGGCAATCACAGACGCTCTCACAGAGAGTGAGCATCTGTGTTTGGCTGTTGCTGGTCAAAGCACTGAATATGCATGGAACTTAATGGGTGGCTCCGGAAGCAGCAGCGGGACACTGGTAAGATGTTCTAGGTATTCCTATCATCTTTCTATCTATCCTATCTGTCTATTCTATTCTAACTTTTTCCAACATGGAAAAGACCATGCAAAAAACTCTGTCCCTAAGGTATCAGTGTGCTGTCAGTGTGCTGTGCGATTGTTTTATTGCACCCATTAACTTGCATTAGCGAGTCTCGCAGGAGACTCACATCAGCTCGCAACATGTTGCTACTTTGTTCTCACCCAGAATCTAGATGAGAGAAAACCAGAAGACAAACATTCGTCTGATCTGCCTTTGTAATAGCCACTAGAATCGTTTTTTTTTTTACTTCTGTGGAAATTTATTGAAATATTCCCATTTTGTTTTTATGAAGGAAATGAACCAGTCCATATAAAGACTGGAGAAAAACTGCAAGTAACATGGGAAAAGATGAGCAAATCCAAGCACAATGGAGTGGACCCTGAGGAAATGGTGGCGAAATATGGCATTGACACCACTCGTCTATATCTGTTATTTGCCGCCCCTCCAGAGCAGGACATATTATGGGATATGAAGAGTAAGTATGTTTCTGCTCAGTTTCTACATTAGAGAAGCTGGTATATGACCTATATATGTCCAGGCTTATGTATTTCCACAGTTTCTGGTAAAAAAAAAATTGATAAATGTGGACAAAAAGTACTTTATCTTATCTAGCTAACAAATTCTATTTATAATGGTACCTTTACACGCCGCTACAGAAGGTTGGAAATAACCGGGTGTCTCACGTGCACGAGCACGTACCAACGGTTGCAAACGGTACCCGATACCCTCTTTACACGCCGCTACAAAGTGCTCTACAGAAGGTTTAATCTATCTCTGGAGGCACCGCCGGGTGCCGCAGGTTACCTTCTGTAGAGCACCTTCCCTCATTTACACGCCGCTACAGAAAGTAATATGGGAGGACCTGGTGCAGCAGGGACAACACATAGGCGTGCCAGAGTTGTGGATTACGAGACGCTCGTACGGTGATTGGACAAAGCAATAGCATCATGATTGGCCAGCCAGCGCAGGAAGACTGGCTAATACATGATGCTAGAGCAAATGTGTAGTGTGACTGGTCAGCTCCTTAAATATGCCGCCCTATGCAGCGACAACCAATCGTAACGCAGGAGCTTCCACCAATGATCGCTGAAGGGGGGCGGTTTCCCGGAGGCTGTGTCACGCCCCAGGGAGTTAACTAGGTGGCGAAAAAACCTTACTGTACCTTATTTAGACGCCGCTACCATCGGGTTGAAATCATCCTGTTTTAGAGCACTGCTCTGAAACAGGTGCCGAAAGTGACGGGTGGAAACAACCAACTTTACACGCCGCTACCTCAGGTTGATTTGACGGTGCAAGATACATTTGTCTCCGAAACCCGGTTGTTTTCAACCTTCTGTAGCGGCGTGTAAAGGTACCATAATATTTATCTCTCTATAATTGCTATCTATTATCTATCTTCCTATCATCATTTATCTGTTTCCACATGTTTTAAGGCCCAGTTACACACACATATAATTGTGCAGAGATTGTTCGCAGATCTCTGGTTGCAGTGAAATCATGGACACATTGTTACATTTGTACACAGCCACAAAGTGGAACAATGTGTCCATGATTTCACTGCAACCAGAGATCTGCCAACAATCTCTGCACAATTATCTGTGTGTGTAACTGGGCCTTTACAAATAAAAAAAATATTACCCGTATATACTCGTGTATAAGCCGACCCGTGTATAAGCCGACCCCCCTACTTTTGCCCCCAAAAACTGGGAAAACTTATTGACTCGCGTATAAGCCGAGGGTGGACCCCAGCACAGGTATACAACCCCCAGCAGTGAGGTATACAGCCCCCAGCAGTGTGGTATACAGGCCCTCCCAGTGGTATACAGGCCCCAGTAGTATGGTATACGGCCACCAGGACAGGTATACAGCCCTCAGCAGTAAGGTATACAGGTCCCCCCAGTGGTATACAGCCCCCAGCAGTATTATATACAGGCCCCCAGATATTGTATACAGGCCCCCAGCAGTGAGGTATACAGGTCCCCCCAGTGGTATACAGGCCCCAGCAGTATGGTATACAGCAGGCCCCAGCAGTATGGTATACAGCAGGCCCCAGCAGTATGGTATACAGCAGGCCCCAGCAGTATGGTATACAGCAGGCCCCCAGGGGTATACAGCAGGCCCCCAGGGGTATACAGCAGGCCCCCAGGGGTATACAGCAGGCCCCCAGGGGTATACAGCAGGCCCCCAGGGGTATACAGCAGGCCCGCAGGGGTATAAGCAGGCCCCCAGGGGTATAAGCAGGCCACCAGGGGTATACAGCAGGCCCCCAGGGGTATAAGCAGGCCCCTAGGGGTATACAGCAGGCCCCCAGGGGTATACAGCAGGCCCCCAGGGGTATACAGCAGGCCCCAGCGGCACTCGCCCCCCCATCATGTGAAGAGCCCCCCACACTTTGCAGAGCCCCCCCGCTGCATTATCTTACCATCCAGGGTCTTCTTCACCGCGGGTCCTCCAGTCCATCCTCACGCGCTGTGTTCCCGGTCTCATGTGACCCGGCGGTCGCAGTGGAATGATGTCATCGCGCCGGGTCACGTGAGACCTGAACACAGCGCGCGATGATGACTGCAGGACCCGCGGTGAAGAAGACCCTGGATGGTAAGATAATGCAGCAGGGGGGCTCTGCACAGTGTGGGGGGCTCTTCACATGATGGGGGGGGCTAGTGCCACTGGGGGGCTGCCTGTATACACTGGGGGGCTGTATGCACGGCTCCCCCTGCCGCTGTGATGGGCGGCGGGAGCCGTGCATATCTAATGAGCGGCACCACGTGATGGGCCGCTCAGTCATCAGCCTCCCCCGCCTCCTCCAGCCTCCCCACCATAGGATTACCGTATTGACCCGTGTATAAGCCGAGGGGGGTGACTTTTCAGCCCAATTTTTGGGCTTAAAAACTCGGCTTATACACGAGTATATACGGTAATTTCATTAGCATGCGTTTTTCTCTAACTTAATGCCGTCTTCCAGTGATCCTTATATAGGCCATACAGTTGTGGCCTGCAATTCTGTCAGATAATACTCAGTTTCTTCCTGAAAATGATTGCAATCACAAATTCTTTGGTAGTATTATCTTCATTTAATTTGAGTTCAATGAAAAAACACAAAAGAGAATGAAGCAAAAAGTAAAACATTGATAATTTCACACAAAACTCCAAAAATGGGCCAGACAAAAGTATTGGCACCCTCAGCCTAATATTATTATTATTATTATTTATTTATATAGCGCCATTGGGTTCCATGGCGCTTTACATGAGGATGAGGGAGACAAGAGCAAGTACACTAAATCTAGGTGATCAGGACGTACAGGTACAGGAGGGGCAGGGACCCTGTCCACGAGGGCTCACAGTCTATGAGGGGCGGGTTAGGATACAGTAGGATGGGGGAATGTCAGGTATGGGGCGGTCTTCTGGGTCTCATGGCAGGTTGTAGGCTTGACGGAACAGGTGAGTCTTCAGGTGACACTTGAAGCTACTCAGGGTAGGAGAGTGTCTGACGTGTTCGGGTAGGGAGTTCCAGAATAAGGCAGATGCCCGGGAGAAGTCCTGGACTCGGTTGTGTGAAGAGGTGATGAGGGGGGAGCAGAGGAGGAGTTCTTGGGAGGAGCGGAGGTTGCGTGAGGGTAGGTATCGGGAGACCAGGTCGGAGATGTATGGTGGGGCCAGGTTGTGTATGGCTTTGTACGTCATGGTTAGTGTTTTGAATTGGGATCTCTTGGAGACGGGGAGCCAGTGAAGGGCTTGGCAGAGGGGGGAGACAGGGGAGTAGCGGGAGGACATATAGATGAGTCGGGCAGCGGAGTTGAGGATAGACTGGAGAGGTGTGAGGGAGTTAGCCGGGAGGCCATTGAGAAGGAGGTTGCAGTAGTCAAGGCGGGAGATGATAAGAGCATGGATGAGTGTTTTAGCGGTGTCGTGGGTGAGGAAGGAGCGGATCCGTGAGATGTTCTTGAGCTGGAGCCGGAGGGATGTGGTGAGGGCCTCGATGTGGGGTTTGAAGGATAGGGAGGAGTCGAGGATTACCCCGAGGCACTTGGCTTGGGGGACTGGGGAGAGGGCGCAGTCGTTGATGCAGATGGATAGGTTGGGAGGTGGGGTGGAATTTCTTGGGGGGAAGACTATGAATTCAGTTTTGTCCATGTTGAGTTTAAGGGAGCGGGCAGAGAAGAAGGATGAGATGGCGGAAAGGCATTGAGGGATTTTCGAGAGTAGGGAGGTAATGTCAGGGCCGGACAGGTAGATTTGGGTGTCGTCGGCGTAGAGGTGGTACTGGAGGCCATGGGACTCGATGAGTTGCCCTAGGCCGAGAGTGTAAATGGAGAAAAGTAGGGGTCCCAGGACCGAACCTTGGGGGACTCCGACAGAAAGGGGGTAGGGTGAGGAGGAGGTGTGGGAGTGGGAGACGCTGAAGGTCCGGTCTGCTAGGTATGAGGAGATCCAGGAGAGGGCAAGGTGGGTGATGCCAAGGGATTCCAGGATCCGGAGAAGAAGGGAGTGGTCAACCGTGTCGAAAGCGGCAGACAGGTCAAGGAGTAGCAGGATGGAGTAGTGGTGTTTGTTCTTATACTTGGTTTCACAACCTTTAGCCAAAATAACTGGGATCAACTGCTTCCGGTAACCAATAATGAGTTTCTTATAATGCTCTGCTGGAATTTTAGACCATTCTTCTTTGGTAAACTGCTCCAGGTCCCTGATATTTGAAGGGTGCCTTCTCCAAACTGCCATTTTTAGATCTCTCCACAGGTGTTCTATGGGATTCAGGTCTGGACTCATTGCTGGCCACCTTAGAAGTCTCCATTTTCTAGTGCTATTTGAAGTGTGTTTTGGGTCATTGTCCTGCTGGAAGACCCATGACCTCTGAGGGAGACCCAGCTTTCTCACACTGGGCCCTACATTATGCTGCAAAATTTGTTGGTAGTCTTCAGACTTCATAATGTCATGCACACGGTCAAGCAGTCCAGTGCCAGAGGCAGCAAAGCAACCCCAAAACCCAAAACATCAGGGAACCTCCGCCATGTTTGACTGTAGGGACCGTGTTCTTTTCTTTGAATGCCTCTTTTTTTCTCCTGTAAACTCTATGTTGATGCCTTTGCCCAAAAAGCTCTTTTTTTGTCTCATCTGACCAGAGAACATTCTTCCAAAACATTTTAGGTTTTCTCAAGTAAGTTTTGGCAAACTCCAGCCTGGCTTTTTTATGTCTCGGGGTAAGAAGTGGGGTCTTCCTGGGTATTCTACCATACAGTCCCTTTTTATTCAGACGCCGACGGATAGTACGGGTTGACACTGTTGTACCCTCAGACTGCAGGGCTGCTTGAACTTGTTTGGATGTTAGTCGAGGTTCTTTATCCACCATCCGCACAATCTTGCGTTGAAATCTCTTGTCAATTTTTCTTTTCCGTCCACATCTAGGGAGGTTAGCCACAGTGCCATGGGCTTTAAACTTCTTGAAGACACTGCGCTCGGTAGACACAGGAACATTCAGGTCTTTGGAGATGAACTTGTAGCCTTGAGATTGCTCATGCTTCCTCACAATTTGGTTTCTCAAGTCCTCAGACAGTTCTTTGGTCTTCTTTCTTTTCTCCATGCTCAATGTCAACTGGCTGCAAGTGTGATTTAGTTTGGTGTGGAATTATATCCAATTTGGCTTTAGGACAATTCTTTTTGTGTTTTTTCATTGAAGACAAATTAAATGAAGATAATACCAAAGAATTTGTGATTGCAATCATTTTCAGGAAGAAACTGAGTATTATCTGACAGAATTGCAGGGGTGTCAATACTTTTGGCCACAACTGTATATCTGGCTTTGGTGTCTAGAATCGCGTCCTCTTGTATAAATGGGAAGGAATTGTGGAGTAAGATAGCAACCCCTCTCGTTTTTTTTATCCTGGGATGCTAGGTAAACTCTCAAGTATGATTTATGAAAATATTTGGGAGATAAATTAGAGAAATTAGTTTCCTGTAGGAATAACACATCTGGAAAATGTTTTAAATAATCAATAAAGGTGTGCTTTCATGTTAATGGGGAATTGAATCTTCGAGCGTAGTGTGATAGTGTTTTATACATTAGCAATGGTCAATGAGAATCTAATTATGTCAACTTGTATGATGGCATGTATGGTGATCTGAATCATATCAGCTGCTAATCTGTTTACATGTTTAAATCTCGTCAGCAATTGAATAGGTGGGGGTAGAGGAAAAGGATAAGAAGTAACGAGAACAATAATGGTTACAACAAACAAAAGGTATGTGGGCTAAGGTGTTTTGGCCTTTTATTAGTGAGACCAATAAGGCTGCTTTCACATTGCGATTTTAGAGGATCCGTGGAAGGCCGCTGTAAAACGGACAGCCACTGATCCGATTTGGCCCCCATGTTATCCTATGGGGATCAGATCGGATCGGATTTGGCCTAATTGCCATCCGATTTTGTGGGATCCGATTTGTGTTCGATTTTTTTTGCTCTACCCAAAATCGGACACTGCTCCGATTTTGGGAACAGCAAAATATCGGACACAGATCCCACAAAATTGGATGGCAATTGGGCCAAATCTGACCCCATCCGCGGCCTTTAACCTGGGGGCCAATGGAGCACGGGTCCGAGAAAACACAGGATCGTTTCTTGGACCCGATTTCAATGTACTGAGCATGCTCAGCACACTAAAACTGCTCCTAACAATCTAATTTCACTTCCGCAATGTATATACATAAATTCCGGAAGTGAAATTTAGTAAAAGAAAGGATTAAAAATAAAAACAATGTATGCTTACCGGTCCAGCGAGTCCCCCGGCGCCTCCAGCAAGCTCCGGACAGAACTTGCGGTTACATCACAACCCGGCAGCGTCATTGGGTCACATGACTGCAGCTTTCACAGTAACTGCGGTCATGTGACCCGATCAGCTGATCGGGTTGTGACGTAACCGCAGGTCCTATAAGCATCCGGACCATGCTGGAAGAGGTGGGGGAAACGCTGGACTGGTGAGCATACATATTTTTTATTTTTAACCCTTTCTTTTACTAAATTTCTTTTCTGCAATGAATATTATACATTGCGGAAATGAAAGTGCCCCACTGCCTCCTAGGCTGTTTTTTCTGTGTCCGGACCCGTAATAATCATGGACCCGAACACAGAAAAGGTCACCTCCTGTGGTGTCCGTGCCTGTCAGTGGGGTCCTACAAAAAGTAGGATCCCACGGACAGGAAAAAATATGTGATGTGAAACCAGCCTAAAAGTATTAGCCCAAAGTGGAGTAGCATAATTACTCCAAAGGCACTGCACTCTCTAAATGAAAAAGAGTAGCCCAATTTACAGTAAGTTATAGAGTATACCGTATAGAAGTACCATCTTAGTTAAATTTTAGCATTTCAGTTGCTCTCTAAACCTATTTTGTCATCTAGTGGACTAGATGAATTGCTGGATTGGGTTTCAGGGAGTAGAGTGTCTAATGGGTTGGGGTTTAGTGGACTTTGTACGTCAGACATCTGTCCAGTCCCTGCGTGGTCTTTGTCTCTGTGGTAATGCTCCAGAATCAAACATCAGAAAGCCAGCTTTTTCTAAGGCCCTTTTGCCTTTTTGAGTTTTTGGTGAGTAGGTGGTGTTGCCATGAGAGAAGATTAGCGTATGGGGAACCCTCATCTATACTTGATGTTCACTTTGATTAGTGGCATTGTTGTATCCTTCATAGCTTTCATTTTCATTAAAGACGCTGGGCAGATGTCAGGGTATAGACTGCAGGGGTCTCAAACTCCAGGCCTCGAGGGCCGCACAGCGTCCAGGTTTTCTGGATTTCCTTGGAATTTGACAGTTGGTCATTTCATGACCAACTGTCAAATACTACGGAAATCCTGAAAACCTGGACTGTGTGCGGCCCTCGAGGCCTGGAGTTTGAGACCCCTGGTATAGAGAGACTGTGTTTGGAACACCTGGTAAATTGGTTTTTTTTTACGAGCCGCTGCTAGGATCAGGTATCTCGATTCTTAGTGGTACAATTTAAGGACTACGTTTCTCGGTGATGCATCCAATCTGGGACCACCCAGTGAACTGTGGATCTTTGTTATATGTAAAGTGCTGGGGTCAGCTTCAGGGAGAAGAGCACCAAAGGGTTTTGAGGTCCATTCCATTAAATTGGTGTGACTTTCTGGGAGCCCTTTGATTCTGATGTTGCCTCGCCGTGATCGATTCTCCAGATTCTCGCATTTAAGCTCCAGCAACTTGATTGTGGCATCTTGCTCCTGCAATTGTTCTCTATCAAACTCAATGGTGTCAGCAGTATCATCCATCCTTTTCTCCAGTACACTGGTTCTTTGTGCAATATCTTGGATTTGTTGTGTAAAATTGTCTACAGCCACTGACAACTCACCCTTGAATATTTTCTGGAAGGTTGCTAGGAGTTCTTCCATCGCCATTGATATCATGTTTGTTGGCGGAGTCATGTCGGTCAGTTGTGTTCTTTGAGAAGGACTTCTAGAGCCTAATGGGATTGATAGTGATGATGACATGTCGTGTTGTTGATGTGTTGATTTTGTGCGCTGAGATAATAAATGTGATCAGTCTAGTATTGGGTTCAGAGGCAGTGGTTCTTTTTGTATGAATTATTTAAAGACCACGCAGTTCCTGTATTCTTGATTATGGAGGCTGGCTATACATTTGTGTGCCTGGTTGTGCCCATGGTGCAGGACCTAGTGTGTCATAACTATAACCCACCAGGGCTGTTTATGCCCTCTGTTAAATTGCAATATCTTTTAGATTGAGCTGATTAGTCTGCTTTAAGGAAGTGGGTGCTATATATGGGTGTTAGTTAATGCCCAGAATTTTAGTCTCAGTAATGTGTGTACACGATCAAGAGGAGTAGTACATGCACATGTGGTGGTGCCTGATTGCATGTGAGGGGGAGATTACAAGTTACGAACGTTGGTATCCTTGTATCGAATATCTGAATTGCCAGGGGCGGCAGTGCTGTGTTTGTGCGTGCATCCAGCAAGTGAGCAAGTGCCAAAGGCCTATTCTACTTACATAGAATGTGGACTTATCAAGGCATAATTTTTAGAAATAGTGCATATAGAATTATCAATTGTAACAATATGTATCACTTTAGAAGACAAATTGCAGATATAGAAATGAATAACTTCCCTAGAGCAGTATCAGGATCCAATCATGTGTATAAGAAAGATGCAGGTCCTATAGCATAAACAGTCTTATCTTTAAGTCTCTGGTGAGAGATCCACAGAGCATAAACCAAGACCCCTGATCGTGCTCCCCACTTGAGGAATAATGTTAAGTGCTCAGTATCTTTGCAAGAGAAACAACTGTAGAAATACAAATGTGGCAGTGAGGGGGGTCGTCAGTATGTCACTATATCAGTGGGAGTGGGCGTGCCAACTGGAGCACCCCCAGGTCACAGTTAACTTACTTGCTCATTAATGCAAGGGCCAAGGAGTTGTAGTCAACTGGGGGCTCCGGTTATGAGCAATGGTCGGCTTTTATTGAAGATCTGTGGGGTCCGGTGGGAGCATGTTGTAGGCTTGCTGACCTGACTTGCTTGACGCTTTCTCGTAGTCTTGTTTCCAGTGCAGGCAGATTGTCCGCAGGATCAGTGTAGACCTAGCGGCCCAGGCTGCTTGTCAGGTGTGGCGGTCCTCGGTCTTCCCGTCTGGTCATCCCTGCCGGTGGCCAGAGTGCTACTCTGAGGGGCAGTCACGATGGTGTTCTACGGTGTCTCCTGTAACGGATGACCAGATGTGGCTTGGGTCACCAGGGCATAAGCTCCCCGCTATCCCCGAGCCTGCAGGCTTTCCTCCGGCGTTGCAGCTTCCTAGCGTTGGCTGGATGTCATGGGAGGTATATGTCAGGAGGAGGGGGCCTTCTTCAGGAACAGTAGATCCCTGTTCCCCTTGTTGGGGATTTAGCAGCAGCGCTGGCCCTCGCGTACTAGGTCTCATCTCACTGTCAGCAGTCCAAAACTCGGGCAAGGGACCAAATCATGGCCACTGGGTGTGTGATGCTCCCTGGGATCTAGATTGAAGCAGTAGGTTAACAAATGCTGCTAATTCGGGCTGGATGGTGGGAGATTAGATCATCCTTGACGGGAGCTCAGTCACAGGTATCCTCCTCATCCGGTGGCCATCTTGAATCCCTGTTGTTATTTTTTCTTTTATTAATTTTGGGGTGTGGGGGCTAAATACAAGACTAAACACCCTTTGGTGCCACATGAAAGGCACTAAAGGGTGCAAGCTTACAATATATAGGAGGGTGGGACATTTTATAGCTGTTTGACATGTCTCTATACTATCTAAAAGATGAAAAAAATTATTGCGTGTGTGGTCTGTGTTCATTCTGTGTCAGTCAGTCTGTGTGCGGTCTGTGTGCACTCTGTGTGGGTCATGTTTTTTCCCCACCCTATGACTTTTATTGGTGAGTTACACAGCCAGTCACAGCATGCTGCGATTTGCCCTGCATGCTGAATTTTGAACAGGAAAAGTAACATGCTTTGACCTATTGGTGCTAATGCAATGCTGTGATTTCTTGAATTTCACTTGTAGATTTTATTTGCAGATGTGAGTGAACCCTATGGAAGAATTCTTCCTATCGCTGGGGTTACTCCACTATCTTCTGTATGATGTTTTAACATGGAGAAATAAAGTCTACAGTTTTTTATTTCATCTAACCCTGTCTGTCTTCGCTGGAAACTTCTTAGGCTGCCTTCACACTTGCGTTTGGAGTGCAGCGCACCAAACGCAGCCAAACGCTTGCGCACATGCGTTCCTATGTTTAACATGGGAACGCATGTGCCTGCGTATGGCTGCGTTTGGCCGCATTTGCATTCGGATGCACATAATTTATGCGCCTTCCGACCGCACTCCAAACGCAGCATGCAGCATTTTTTTTGTGCGTTCGCGGCCCTTGTTTTATCCGCAAGCGCACAAAAAATGCATGGATCTCAATGGATCCGGAGTGTCCTCCGCATGACACCGCAGGAGAATGCTGCAGATCTCATTGAAATCTCTCCCGGTGGCCGCCGGTGATCACCAGCAGCCCCCGGGAGATCATACAGAGTCACAGCTGATCTCTCGCCGGTGTCAGCGGGAGAGATACAGCTGATCTGACAGCTGTTTACATCTACAGTGCCGACACCGAATAGGTGGTGTCGGTGCGGGAGATTTGAAGCAGTGATCAGCTGTTTCATATCTCCTGCACCGATATCACCCTATTCGGTGTCAGAGCGGGAGATTTAAACAGCTGTCAGATCAGCTGTTTCTCCCCACTGACTCCGGCAGGAGATCAGCTGTGCCGGGAGGAGGAGATCTCTGCCGCTGATCTCCTCCTCCCGGCCGCCCCCAGAGACAGCTGATTGGCTGCCGGAGCACCATACTAATGTGAACGCATGCGGAGATTCACAATATTATTAATGGCTGCGTTTGCCTGCGTTTGCGTCTGCATGCCCTCCGCATGTAGACACAAACGCAAGTGTGAAGGCAGCCTTACTTTGGATTGCTACTTGCCAGGACTGGGGAGGCTCCATGCGAGCAGTGTATGGACTGTGCATGCCTCGAATATAGAATATAGAGGTGTGAACTGGACTTTTTTTTTACAACCTTAAGGCTGGAAACACACTTGCGAGTGCAAAAACGGTCTGATTGACAGATCCGAGAGTCGGACGAGTGTCATCCGACTTTTGGTCAGTGTGGCTTCTGTGTGTTGTCCGAGTGCAATCCGTTTTTTTACTCAGGAGCTATTTACTATATTAGCATTTACAGGAGCATTTTTTACAGTTGTCTAAGCTACAGAATAATAATGTATCAATTAAAAATTGCATCCGACTCGGATGGTTCGTGTGCGGTCTGGGTGTGGTACATCTTTTTTGTCGGACCATAGACTTGCATTGGCGAGTCTCATCCGAGACTCACATTCTGTCGCAGCATGTTGCGACTGACTCGTCATCCGTGAATCAGACGAGAAAAACGTGTCCGCCACTCGGAAATTAGTTCTTGGACATTGACTAACATTGGTCCAACTGCCATGCGATTTTTACTCGCATTACAGTCGTTCGAGCCCTAAGGGTATGTCCACGCAATCAGTATTTGCAACGATTTGGATGCGTAGTGTTATCACTATGTCCAAATCCCGTGCCCACTGTGCTTGTTTTCTCTGCAGCATTAACACCCCAGGGGTAGCTTTTCGTGTATATCATTTTATCGCTGCAAAGTCGGAGGCGACCTCTGTGGGTGAATGCAAGGAAAAGCCACCATGCCCCGAACGCATATCATTGGCACAGGCGGCTGCGTTCCCCCGTGGACAGCCCTCTTCCCACCGGAGAAGAGACACTGTGTCCAGGACACAGTGTCTCCAGATTGTGTGCACATACCCTAAAAGTGAGAAATTTAGTGTGGAAAAAAAGAAAATGTTCAATATGACAACCTATTGTTATCAAAGTTTGTGAAGTACCTGTGGGTTCAAAATGCTCACTATACCCCTGTATAAAATCCTTGAGGGGTCTACTTTCCAAAATTGGGTCATTTGTTGTGGGTTTCTATTGTATAGGTACCCTAGGGGCCCTGAAAATGCGACGTGATGGACACAATTTATTTCAGCTTTTCCAAAATTCAAATATTCTTTATTCCATTTCAAGTCCTCCGATTTGTCATGCTATCTCTTGTAAAAGTGAATAAATTGAGGCTCAAGCAACATTTTTAGATAAAATGTAAATGTATTTTTCATTCCAATTTGTATTAATTCCTGTGAAGCACCTGAGGGGATAATAAACTTTTTGAATGTATATTTGAACAGTCTGTGGGGTGCCGGCAGCACGCACAGAGAAAAATACACAAGAGCTATGTAAGAGGCGTGTGACGACACATGTTCTCCGTGCAGAGGGGCCCCCCACTAATGAAGGAAGTCGCAAGTTTAGGAAATGCTGCGTTATGTTTTTCTAGTGCCAGTGCAATGTCAACTTCTCACTCCTGCACTGAGCATGTGTGTGTTTCGCCACGCGCCTCTTAGATAACCCCTGTGTATTTTTCTCTACGCGAGCTGCTGGCAGGGGCCGCTGCAGTTAGAACTCCTGGAGTTATTGGATGACATTCAGTTTTGTCATTGTGCTTGTTTGCTATCACAAACTTTGGATTTACACAGCTACTATTCACTGGAGGCCATTTTAACATTCTCAATCTTGTGAACGGTCCTCTTTAACCCCTTCATCCATATGGCAGTAATTGTACATTCACGCTGGGGCTAAGGAATGTGAAGGGGACATATGGCTGATACTAGCCACCTTTAGGGTATGTGCACAGGTTTAGGATTTGTTAAAGACATTTTTGCTCCATTTCTGTATCTCTCAGTAGGGAAAATGTAGCAGAAAAAATGTGGATTTTTGCTGCTTGTTTTTGGCACAGATTTTTCCTATTCATAAAAATGGGTAAAATCTGCAGCAAAAAAAGCTGCAAGAATTGACATGCTGCAGTTTTATCTCTGCACCAAATCTGCAAGGAGAAAATACTCAACATGTGCATGACTACACTCTCAGGATTTTCATTGACTTTGCTGACATCAGGATTCCCTTCTGGTTTTGTGACAAATTTGCACTCAAAAACTCATAAAAAATTGATAAAAACACAACATGTGCTCGCAGTCTAAGGGTGGAAACACACTGGCGTGAAAAAACGGTCCATTTCTCATCCAGGAGAGTCAGACGAGTGACACCCATTTTTTGCTCCGTTTTGCATCCAACTGCTGTGCGAGTGTCTGACATTTCTCTCAGATCACATCCGAGTGATGTCCGTGTGTAATCCGTTTTTTTCCTCAGCAGCTATTTACTGTATAATCATTTACAGGAACATTTTACAGTGTTCTCAGTTGCAGAATGATAATGTATCAGTGAAAAAAAACGTGTACCTCTCGGATGGTCCGTGTGCGGTCCGTGTTCGGTCCGTGATTTTGTCGAAACCCATAGACTTGCATTGGCGACTCTCACGTGGGAATCGCAGACTGTTGCAGCATGTTATGATTTTTTTCTTGTCCGTTATCTGGATGAGACAAAAGCACCCGACACTCGCCAATGTGCTCTCGGACATTGAATAACATTGGTCCAATAAAATCACACATTGCAGTCGTCCGACTTTCACGCCAGTATGTCTGTACCCTAAATCTGTCTCTTAACAGTCAGGTTCTGATTTCCTGCTGTGATTAATAATTTGTTACATGCCATGGTCAGTCTCTGACAGCAGCACATAAATAATGTCACAGCTGTTGCAAGTGTGTGACAGCACCGATCAGCGTCCCATGACACAATCGAGTAGGCGCAGATAGGTTACTATGACATCAGGGAGCTTGCTGAATGCCCCAGTGGCCACCAGCTTGATCTTTCTCTAAGGGGTCAGATGACTGTATAACACTTGGGTCAGTGGAACGTCCGGCCATTTCATGCTTTATAATGTGAGTATCTATGAGCTATATGCTCAGCTTTAAAAGAGACAAAGATTTACTCTATATACCGCATTAAAGTAAAATATCATGCACTAAAGTATTGCAGGATATTTTACGAGCGATTAGACGATCGCAGGTTCAAGTCCCGTAAAGGAACTAGAAAATAAAGTAAAAAGTTAAAAAAAAATTTTTAAAAATCCACCCCTTTACTCCCATGAAAATTAAGAATTAAAAAAATAAATATGTTTGTTATTGACATGTTCATAAAAATTCAATCTATAAAGAATATAAAATGAATTAACTAATAAGTAAACACCATAACAAGAAAAAATATTAAAGCTCCAGAATTGCACTTATTGGTCACCAGACCTCCCTTAAATGCAAATAAAAAAGATCAAAGTATATGTATCCAAAAATGGAACCTATGAAAACGTCAGATCACCCTGTAAAACATATGGGTCTTGGCAAATGGTCGGGCCAAAGATTTTTTTTTCTTTCTTTTTTTTTTCTTTCTTTTTTTTACAAATGTCTGAATTTTTTTAAACCGTTTAAATAAAAGAAAATGGAAGTTTAGTATTGTCGAAATTGTAGTGAGGTGGAGAATTAGGCCTGCAAGTCAATTTTTCTGCACAGAACATCGTAAAAATCAATGGCGTAATTGCATGTTTTTCACAATTATACCCCACTTGGATTTTTTTCCTCTTATTCAGTACATGATATATTCACATGAAAGTTGTCATAAGTCCTGATAAGGCAATATCGATGGCAAAGTAAAAAAGTTACAGTATATGTTTTGGAGGAGGAAAAAACTAAAGTGAAAAAATGATAAATTGCCCAGCCCTGAAAAGATTAATGGGTTAGTATTGATCGTTATTTTATTTCATTCCAATTCCTCCATTTAGACAGTTTTTCATAATCGTGGAAAATTGATTTAAGGAACAGCTGAGACAACCATTATCCAGTTGCGTAAAAAAAAAAAGTCTCGTTTTTGGCAGTCCGTGTTTGAAATATCAGGATCTCAGCTTGCGGAGAGCTAGCCGCAATCCTAAAATCGCAGCGGGGATCTCTCCAGGTGCTGAAGTTCAGCGCCAGACGGCGCTGAGCTTCAACACTTGGCATCCGGGAACTGGACAGACTTTTCTGTCGTGTCCAGCGCGATCCAGTGCCCATAGACTCCCATGTTATTGTGCGCCGGATCCAGGTGGATCCGTTTTTGTGTCACTTTTTGCCCCGGACACAAAAACACTGCAAGCTGCGATTTTGTGTCCGGGAAAAAAAAATTATTTCTCGCGGATCCTCCTGGACAGATGGAAACTGGATGGTAAATAGCTGCCATCCGGCCCCATAGGAATATTATGGGGCCAAAATCGGATCCGGGGCTGTTCACACTGGACATCCCGGATCACAAAAAATGTGGTGTGAAGCCAGCCTAAGACAAAGAAAATCTATAGCACAGAGCAGCTCCAACTCTTGTAAATGTACTGTATCTATATCTAATAAGATCATTTATTAGAGGGGTTGTCCAGCGTGAGGTTAATTTGATGAATTCTGACGGTGGACATTATACACGCTGTCAAGATTCCTCGTAGGCCGGCTTCACACCACGGTGTGATCAGGTCTGGGGCTGTCCGGGGTGACCTTGACCTGATTATCACCCTGTGCAGCAATATGGGACCGGATGGCAGCTATCTGCTATCCATTTTCCATCTCTCAGGGACAATCCGGGTGTGTTCGGACTTTTCTCCCAGACACAAAAACGTTGCTTGCAACGTTTTTGTGTCCGCGGAGAAAAATATCCCCAAATTGGCTTCTCCCGGATCCTACTGGATTCGGGAAATCCAGTGCTCCCTAACATGGGAGTCAATGGGGCCGGATTGCCCCGATCCGAGAACTGGACATCAGTGGCTGCACACTGCTGTAATTTTTAGGACCGCGGCTAGCTCCCTGCTAGTCGCGATCTTGAAAAATCAGCAGCTGCGGCTGCAATTAGGGTGATTTGGCTGCACACCGAACTGGAGGGCATATTTTCCCTCCGGTTCTGTGTGTTGATCCTGTCAGGGGCTCTTAGGTTCACCCCTGACAGCCCCGGATCGGATTTAACTGTGGTGTGAAGGCCGGCTTCACACCACGATTTAATCCGATCCGAGGCTGTCAGAGATGAATCTGACAGCCCCGGACCGAATCAGCACAAAGAACCGGAGGGCTAATATTCCCTCCGGTCCGGTGTGCAGCCGGACGCAGCTGCCGCTGCTGATAATTCAGGATGGTGGCTAGCTCCCGCGGATCGGGGCAATCCAGACCCATACGCTCCCATGTTAGGGAGCGCCAGATTACCCGGATCTGGGAGGATCCAGGAGAAGCCAATTTGGGGAGATATTTCTCCCTGGACACAAAAACATTGCAAGCAACGGTTTTGTGTCCGGGAGAAAAATCTGAATTCTCCCTGATTCTCCCGGAGAGATGGAAACCAGATGGCAGATAGCTGCCATCTGGCTCCATCCAGCCCCATAGCATGCTATGGGGCCGAAATCCGGCCCAGGGCTGTCAGGTTCATCCCTGACAGCCCTGGATCGGATAACACCGTGGTGTGAAGCCGGCCTTAGTTGCTGAATGAAGAATGGTCACTTGTCTGCCAGTATGAGACAATAGAATTACTACAGCTCTGCATTTGTATGTATATTTCTATGTTTTCTGGAATATTCTGCCTAGACTGGGCTTGTGCTTCAACTATTTTACAATTTTGGGAGGTGAGGGTCAAACATGCCTAGATTAATATTTGTCCCCAGTTGTTCTTTCTCTCATTTTATGTCCAACACTTAAAAATGTGTGTGGTAATTGCAAGAATCCCTTGTAAATACAAGTGAATCGCTGTAACCTAAAGTAGACATTGCTAAGCTCATGATGATATTTTGTGAAGCTTGATGGTGTTAGACATCTGTTCTGAGCGTAAAATAAACATGAGCTAGGTTTAGAGGACCAACAGCAGAAGAGCTCCTTCAATGTAATGGTTTGATCAGACCATAAATCAAATTAACAATGGTGGGTCTCAGCTGTCCTCTTATAAAGGGAGTCAAATTTCCCCTCTGAGTTCCTGTGTTTAAGGAGGCTGAGAGTATATTTAGTACTGCTACATTTGCAAGAGTACGATATATCCAAATGTAACATAAAATAATCTGATTTGTGTAAGGGAAGGAACAACAGCAGTCACTCTCTGGTGCCCCCTTATCGCCTCGACAATCAGGCAATTGACCAAGGATACAGAAGGGGCCACATCTGCTAGGAAAGTGCCTATTTATTAATTATATTTATTAAGGCGTTCACAGTGAGGGGTGCTGCATCTGGATATATGTATCACCAGTCTGTCACTATCTAACGTTCCCCAATAACACAAAAACAAAATGCTGCCACCAGTTCCTCGTTTGTTATACAGAGTTGGCCAAAAATATTGACACCCCTGCAATTCTGTCAAATAATACTCCGTTTCTTCCTGAAAATGATTGCAATCACAAATTCTTTGGTATTATTATCTTCATTTAATTTGTCTTCAATGAAAAAAAACCCCAAAAAGAATTGTCCTAAAGCCAAATTGGATATAGTTCCACACCAAACATAAAAAAGGGGGTGGACAAAAGTATTGGCACTGTTAGAAAAATCATGTGCTGCTTCTCTAATTTGTGTAATTACCAGCACCTGTAACATACCTGTGGCACCTAACAGGTGTTGGCAATAACTAAATCACACTTGCAGCCAGTTGACATGGATTAAAGTTGACTCAACCTTTGTCCTGTGTCCTTGTGTGTACCACATTGGTCTTCTTTCTTTTCTCCATGCTCAAAGAACTGTCGGAGGACTTGAGAAACCAAATTGTGAGGAAGCATGAGCAATCTCAAGGCTACAAGTCCATCTCCAAAGACCTGAATGTTCCTGTGTCTACCGTGCGCAGTGTCATCAAGAAGTTTAAAGCCCATGGCACTGTGGCTAACTTCCCTAGATGTGGACGGAAAAGAAAAATTGACGAGAGATTTCAATGCAAGATTGTGCGGATGGTGGATAAAGAACCTCGACTAACATCCAAACAAGTTCAAGCTGCCCTGCAGTCCGAGGGTACAACAGTGTCAACCCATACTATCTGTCGGCGTCTGAATGAAAAGGGACTGTATGATAGGATACCTGGGAAGACCCCACTTCTTACCCCGAGACATAAAAAAGCCAGGCTGAAGATTGCCAAAACTTACCTGAGAAAGCCTAAAACGTTTTGGAGGAATGTTCTCTCTTTTTGGGCAAAGGTATCAACATAAAGTTTACAGGAGAAAAAAAGAGGCATTCAAAGAAAAGAACACGGTCCCTACAATCAAACATGGCGGAGGTTCCCTGATGTTTTGGGGTTGCTTTGCTGCCTCTGGCACTGGACTGCTTGACCGTGTGCATTGCAGAGCATTGTAAGAAACTCATTGATGGTTACCGGAAGCGGTTGATTGCAGTTTTTTTGGCTAAAGGTTGTGCAACCAAGTATTAGGCTGAGGGTGCCAAACTTTTGTCTGGCACATTTTTGGAGTTTTGTGTGAAATGATCAATGTTTTGCTTTTTGCTTCATTCTCTTTTGTGTTTTTTCATTGAAGACAAATTAAATGAAGATAATAATATCAAAGAATTTGTGATTGCAATAATTTTCAAGAAGAAACTGAGTATTATCTGACAGAATTGTAGGGGTGTCAATACTTTTGGCCAACACTGTAAACCCTGTCCATTAACAGGTTTATATCAGGTCAGACAAAAACCCAGGTAGCGTATAATAATCAAGCTCACGGATGTGGAGATTTCCTGGATTTACATTAAAGAGCAAAAATGTATATATTTAATTGCCGTAAAGGCACACTAGAGTAATAACAATAATTACAGATATTACTGTCAGTTATGCAGATAAAATGTAATAATACAGACAGGCATATGCAGACAAATGTAGTTCAGTTACTGGTTTCCTTGCTGCTGCTGGCCACATGGAGGCAGTATAGATCCACAGGGTTTCCTTGGGTATATGCCTAGGATGTGTGAAATGACGCATCCTCCTCAAAAGTAATACACTGCCAAAATATGTCAGGGGGCTTTTGTCAACCTGAGCCCCACCTACCAACCTCCCACCTGATAACTTCATGGGGGCTGTTTTTTTCAGACCTAAAGATAGATATGAAATTGCAGTTTTTCACATAATTCTGCCTGGAAGCATCGTAGGTGGAAGATATGACTGTCCTATCTTCAGTTATGTCGTGTGTCCTAGCACTGGAAAGATAAATTCATATCTGTGGACCTCCCACTGGCCAGTATTAATTTTGGGATAGTTAGGAATGTCGCACAGGTAAGCAAAAATATAATGCCTTTGTCACATCGCCATCAGACTCGGTGGCCGGTGTTCCTGCCTCGGCCGCTGGGAGGAGCCGGATTCCTTCGTCTGGTGGTGCTGGTGATAGGAAGGCCTTGTCCTCATATGGACCTGCTCCAGCGACGTCTGCCTCTGTCGCTGAGCGCCGCTGTGTTTCCCCTCTGGGTGGTGTTGGTCGCAGAAGAGCGGGCCCTGCAGAGGTGTCCGTTAGGCGCAGCCTGCGTTCTTCTGTCAGAGGTGGGCTGGGTGGAGCCAGTCGTGCATCTCCATCTGGCCTGGCTCTAGGGGCGGTTCGGATGAGGTCATCAGGCTGTGAGCTCCAGCCTATGGGAGGTAACCGCGCCCTTCAAATACATTGGAGCCTGTCTTGCAGGCCGCCAGATATAGTTTTGGTTCCCCAGTGATATAGTGTATGTTTAGTTTTGTCTCTGACCTTGCCTGGATTTCTGACTCTGCCTCTGCCTATTGATTTTGTACCTCAGCTGCCCTCTTGGTTTTGCCCTTGACCTTTGCCTGGATTTTTGACTCTGCTACTGCCTGACGATTTTGTACCTTCGCTGCCCTCTCGGTTTTGACTCGGACTCCTGACTACGTTCTTCGCTTCCTGATTTTTTTCCCTTCCTAGACGACCTCCCTGCTCTGCTGCTCCCATAGGCAGCTACCCCCTGGGCTCCGCTATAATTCCAGATCCCTGTATAGGGGTTAAGGGTCTCGGGGTTTCTCGGGGTGCTGCCTTACCAGCAGCTCAGCCTTACAGCGGACGGTCGTCACAGCCTTATGAAAGTATTTGGCCCCTTTGAACTTTTCAACCTTTTGCCACCTTTCAGGCTTCAATCAAAAAGATATAAATTCTCATTTTTTTATGAAGAATCAACAACAATCGTGAAGTGGAACAAAATATATTGCGTATTTTAAACTTTTTTTTTACAAATAAAATACTGAAAAGTGGGGCGTGCAATATTATTCAGCACCTTTACTTTTAAAGCAGCAGACTCACTCCAGAAGTTCAGTGAGGATCTCTGAATGATCCAATGTTGTCCTAAATGATTGGTAATGATAAATAGAATCCACCTGTGTGTAATCAAGTCTCCGTATAAGTGCACCTGCTCTGTGATAGTCTCAGGGTTCTGTTTCAAGTGCAGAGAGCATCATGAAGACCAAGGAACACACCAGGCAGGTCCGAGATACTGTTGTGGCGAAGTTTAAAGCCGGATTTGGATACAAAAATATTTCCGAAGTTTTAAACATCTCAAGGAGCACTGTGCAAGCGATCATATTGAAATGGAAGGAGTATCAGACCAATGGAAATCTACCAAGACCCGGCCGTCCCACTAAACTTTCATCTTGAACAAGGAGAAGACAGATCAGAGATGCAGCCAAAAGGCCCATGACCACTCTGGATGAACTGCAGAGATCTACAGCTGAGGTGGGAGAGTCTGTCCATAGGACAACAATCAGTCGTACACTGCACAAATCTCGCCTTTATGGAAGAGTGGCAAGAAGAAAGCCATTTCTCAAAGATATCCATAAAAAGTCTCATTTGAAGTTTGCCACAAGCCACCTGGGAGACACACCAAACATGTGGAATAAGGTGCTCTGGTCAGATGAAACCAAAATCAAACTTTTTGGCCACAATACAAAACGATATGTTTGGCGTAAGAGCAACACAGCTCATCACCTTCAAAACACCATCCCCACTGTCAAACATGATGGTGGCAGCATCATGGTTTGGGCCTGCTTTTCTTCAGGAGGGACAGGGAATATGGTTAAAATTCATGGGAAGATGGATGGATACAGGACCATTCTGGAAGAAAACCTGTTGGAGTCTGCAAAAGACCTGAGACTGGGACAGAGATTTATCTTCCAACAAGACAATGATCGCAAACATAAACCAAAATCTGCAATGGAATGGTTCAAAAATAAACATATCCAGGTGTTAGAATGGCCAAGTCAAAGTCCAGACCTGAATCCAATCGAGAATCTGCGGAAAGAGCTGAAAACTGCTGTTCACAAACGCTCTCCATCCAACCTCACTGAGATCGAGCTGTTTTGCAAGGAACAATGGGCAAGAATTTCAGTCTCTCGATGTGCAAAACTGATAGAGACATACCCCAAGCGACTTGCAGCTGTAATCGCAGCAAAAGGTGGTGCTACAAAGTATTAACTCAAGGGGGCCGAATAATATTGCACCCCCCACTTTTCAGTTTTTTATTTGTTAAAAAAGTTTAAAATAAATTTCGTTCCACTTCACGATTGTGTCCCACTTGTTGATTCTTCAGAAAAAAATTAGAATGTATATCTTTATCTTTGAAGCCTGAAATGTGGCAAAAGGTTGACAAGTTCAAGGGGGCCAAATACTTTCATAAGGCACTGTATGCCTTCTAATCCTACATATCAATGTCAAATTTATGTTTTGTGATATTTATTGTTATTATTTATTTATAGAGCACCATTGAATCCATGGTGCTGTACATGATAAAGTGTTACACACAAACAAGTTAAAAATACAATGAACAAACTAACAGTGACAGACTGGTACAGAGGGGAGAGAGGACCCTGCCCTTTGCTTGCTTACATTCTACAGGACAATGGGGAGGGAGACAGTAGGTTGGGTCTGCTCAGGTGGTGGGGGTGCGCCAGGTCCAGTGGTGGTGTAGTGTCGAGCCCACTGGGACGAGGGTACTCGGTACTGGACCTGTTCGGCTACGGGGAAGTCACGGGTGGTCCTGGTCCGGTCCGTGTCCCGGGCCCTGGCAAGTAAAAGGGGATATTTACAGGGGTTGTCAGTCGTGACGCCACCCACTATATGCGGCCAGTGATGGGGCCGCCGCTGCTGCAGAACCTCCGGGGACGATGGGATAGCAGCTTAGGTGGTATAGTTCCAGTGGGTAGAACAGTGTTCCCCGGGGCAGTAAGGGTTAAGTCTATTGTGGAGTGTGTAGCACACTTACTTTGCAGACGCTGCCAGGATCTCTCCTCTTTGCTGGTGCTGACAGGCTGCAGCTCTGCAGGTGGAGGGCTTGCTGTATCCTGTATGGAGAGAATCGCTTTCATGCAGAAACACAAGGGAAGCAGTTCCAGGGTTTTCCGTGTTTACTCTCAGTTCGTCAAGTCACTTTACAGCTCAGTTACAGTTCTTACAAAGTTCAGTACAAGTACACGGGCACACTCTCCCTCTCGGGGTTCCTTTTGCTCTGCAGCCAGGCCTCTCTCTCTGTGACCCCTCACACGTTCTCTGTGTCCTTTCCAAGCTATTAACGTTCTCAGCTTTACTTCATGTTGTGCGACACTGGACAGTATGGCGGTGACTCGGGCCCCTGTGGGTCCTTCAGTTTGTCACTGAGCTGCCTGTCCTTTGGGGTAGGGACCCTAACGTGTAGCTGTGGTCCCCCGTCGGTATCTGGGAATGCCGGGTAAACTACGTTTCCCTCTACTCAGCCCAGCCTCCAGCAGTCCTCAAGTGTGAGGCTCTACCAGGCTCCTTTCTCTCTGTTCCTCTCGGTATCATAGAAGGGACTTCTCTTCATGCAGTCTGGTCGTCTCGGCTGTCCTTTAGGGCCCGGTATCACCATCCCTCTCAGTCCTCTCACACTCCTGGTGGTATCAGCTTCGGACGGGCTTTCTCTCTCCTCCGGCTCGCACTGGCTCGGTACAGATTCTGCGCTCCTAGGCCTTACACTCACAGGACGTGTGACTTCCAGTCTTTGCCTCTCAGCCTACCTCGGCCTACTGACTTCCTTCCTCCTTCCCCTTTCCTATATACTGTCAAGTCACCTGACTACGTGTGTGCCCAACCCACTCCTCCAAATCCACCACCCCTTAATTGCCTAGAGTCTTCCAATCTTAGGGCTGGATGCTACCTTCTCCTACACGTGGGTTGTGTGGGATGTGAGGGTGTTGTTGTGCAACAAGTGTCCTACCTGCCTGGCTGCAGTTCCCTTTTGTGGCCTCCTGGACGTAGGGGCGCCACAGTAGCACCGGATGCATTGGTGGTGAGGTGGCACTGTGGTCATTGCAGGCTGTAGGTAGTTATGAAGAGATGGGTTTTCAGGTTCTGCTTGAAGGTTCTGAGTCTAGGGGATAGTCGGACGTGTTGGGGTGCAGAGTTCCACAGGATGGGGGATGCTCGGGCGAAGTCTTGCAAGCGGTTAGATGAGGAACGTACAAGTGTGAAGGAAAGAAGATCTTGGGAGGATCGAAGATTACGAGTTGAATGATATCAGGAGATTAGTTCAGAGATATGTGGGGGAGACACATTGTAGTTGGCTTTGTAAGTCAATGTTAGTAGTTTGAATTGGATATGCTGGGGAATTGGGAGCCAGTGGAGGGATTTGCAGAGAGGAGAAGTGGAAGAGCAGCGAGGAAAGAGGTGGATTAGGCGGGCAGCAGAGTTGAGGACAGACTGGAGAGGTGCAAGAGTATTAGCAGGGAGGCCACAGAGGAGGAGGTTGCAGTAGTCAAAACGGGAGATTATGTGGGCATGCACTAGTAGTTTAGTAGATTGAGGGTTGAGGAAGCGATAGATTCTGGAAATATTTTTGAGTTGGAGGCGGCAGAAGGTGGTGAGAGCTTGATGTGTGGTTTGAAGGCTAAGGCAGAGCCAAGGGTTATTCCGAGGCAGCAGACTTCAGGTACAGGGTGAAGTGAGATGTCATTTATTGTGATAGATCAGGTAAGGGAAGTGCGCAAGGAGGGGGAAAGATGATGAGTTCAGTTTTGTCTATTTTTAGTTTAAGGAAGCGAGAGGAGAAGTAGGATATACAGTGTTGGCCAAAAGTATTGACACCCCTGCAATTCTGTCAGATAATACTCAGTTTCTTCCTGAAAATGATTGCAATCACAAATTCTTTGGTATTATTAACTTCATTCAATTTGTTTTCAATGAAAAAACACAAAAGAGAATGAAGCAAAAAGCAAAACATTGATCATTTCACACAAAACTCCAAAAATGGGCCAGACAAAAGTATTGGCACCCTCAGCCTAATACTTGGTTGCACAACCTTTAGCCAAAATAACTGCGATGAACCGCTTCCGGTAACCATCAATGAGTTTCTTACAATGCTCTGCTGGAATTTTGGACCATTCTTCTTTGGCAAACTGCTCCAGGTCCCTGATATTTGAAGGGTGCCTTTTCCAAACTGCCATTTTTAGATCTCTCCACAGGTGTTCTATGGGATTCAGGTCTGGACTCATTGCTGGCCACCTTAGAAGTCTTCAGTGCTTTCTCTCAAACCATTTTCTAGTGCTTTTTGAAGTGTGTTTTAGGTCATTGTCCTGCTGTAAGACCCATGACCTCTGAGGGAGACCCAGCTTTCTCACACTGGGCCCTACATTATGCTGCAAAATTTGTTGGTAGTCTTCAGACTTCATAATGCCATGCACACGATCAAGCAGTCCAGTGCCAGAGGCAGCAAAGCAACCCCAAAACATCAGGGAACCTTCGCCATGTTTGACTGTAGGAACCGTGTTCTTTTCTTTGAATGCCTCTTTTTTTTCTCCTGTAAACTCTATGTTGATGCCTTTGTCCAAAAAGAGAGAACATTCTTCCAAAATGTTTTAGGCTCTCTCAGGTAAGTTTTGGCAAACTCCAGCCTGGCTTTTTTATGTCTCAGGGTAAGAAGTGGGGTCTTCCTGGGTCTCCTACCATACAGTCCCTTTTCATTCAGACGCCGACGGATAGTACGGGTTGACACTGTTGTACCATCGGACTGCAGGGCAGCTTGAACTTGTTTGGATGTTAGTCGAGGTTCTTTATCCACCATCCGCACAATCTTGCGTTGAAATCTCTCGTCAATTTTTCTTTTCCGTCCACATCTAGGGAAGTTAGCCACAGTGCCATGGGCTTTAAACTTCTTGATGACACTGCGCACGGTAGACACAGGAACATTCAGGTCTTTGGAGATGGACTTGTAGCCTTGAGATTGCTCATGCTTCCTCACAATTTGGTTTCTCAAGTCCTCAGACAGTTCTTTGGTCTTCTTTCTTTTCTCCATGCTCAATGTGGTATACACAAGGACACAGGACAGAGGTTGAGTCAACTTTAATCCATGTCAACTGGCTGCAAGTGTGATTTAGTTATTGCCAACACCTGTTAGGTGCCACAGGTAAGTTACAGGTGCTGTTAATTACACAAATTAGAGAAGCATCACATGATTTTTCTAAGGGTGCCAATACTTTTGTCCACCCCCTTTTTTATGTTTGGTGTGGAATTATATCCAATTTGGCTTTAGGACAATTCTTTTTGTGTTTTTTTCATTGAAGACAAATTAAATGAAGATAATAATACCAAAGAATTTGTGATTGCAATCATTTTCAGGAAGAAACTGAGTATTATCTGACAGAATAATAATAATAATAATAATAATTTATTCATTTATATAACGCTATTAATTCCATAGCACTTTACATACATGAGTAATGCTGTCTCTCTTGGAGCTCACAATCTAAACATCCTATCAGTATGTGTTTACAAAATGGCAGGGGTGTCAATACTTTTGGCCAACACTGTAGCTGATTGACACTCTGGGATTCTGGACAGCAGAGAGGCAACATCTGGGCCAGAGAGGTAGATCTGAGTGTCATCAGCGTACAGGTGGTACTGGAATCTATGGGACTTTATGAGTTGTCCTAGGCCGTGGGTATAGATGGAAAAAAAAGGGGTGACAGGACAGAGTGAGTTACATTTAGTGTAATATTGATACCTTTGTCCTGGCTACGGGATGTCTAACAGATTGCTGTAATATCCTCTTGAGGAGTATACCCAAGGAAGTAATTTCTCCACCTTTACATACAGACTCAGGAGGAGGTACCCTTTTCATAACAAGACTTGTCACCTACCATCTGGGAAAGAAGCAATTGCAGCCGGGGACTCTGCCGACAGCCAAGCACCAGCTCTCACAGCCAGGGATGGTCCCTGCACGTCCCTAGCTGTTTAACCCCCTGAATTCAGTGATCGATATCGATTGCAGCACTTAGAGGATTGGGAGAGTGATCGTGCTCTTTCTCCCCTCCAATTGGTGCCCCCGCTATATAAATACGAGGGCACAATTGTCGCAATAGTGACCTGAGGTCGTCATGATGACTTCTGAGTCACAAGACTACAGCAAGTTTCAGGGATCTTGCCTGCAGCATGATCCCCGAATCTTCTGACAGTGCAGCTCTGACATGCTGTACTGTACTGCAATGATCGAGCATTGCAATACAATGCAGCTGCCACATTCATCAGGCCATTTCCAGGCGCCTTACTAGGCTCTTCCAGTGGCCCTGGTAGCGGTGGCATGCTGGGTAATAAGGGGTGTCACGAAGACTTAGTCAGGACCTGCAGCTCTCTGGCGCCCCCTTATCCTGCTGGTCACATCCGGTATTGCCAGAAGATAAGAAAGGAGCCCAGCTGCCCTAATTTATGTTGTCTACTGCAACACGTGATGTGACAGGATGTATATATACCACCAGTTCCTGCTTGGAATGTATATATACCTCGATCCAGTCAACCTCAGGCCCACAATATCACATAAATACAAAACGTTATGCTGCCACCACCGATCTCTTTAAGGTGGATCGGTCACCTGCTCTGGTAACGTGTAAAAGCGGGGTTGCGTGTCAGATCGTCATAGAACATGAAGAACAAAACTAGTAAATTATAATATTTTACTCCCAAAGTTGGTAGCGTTTACAAAAAGATATGCAAGATATTATAAAAGAGACAATTTACATGTATATGCATAAAACAGTTATTAAAATAAAAGGAATAAAGTAAAAAATTGCCAGACCTAGCCACGCAACTTAGATCCGTTGGGGGGGGGGGGCTCCCCAGAAATGTATGATTCCTCCACACAGCGATTGGGTCCTACTGTGTCCGTGCCCAGGGTGAAATTAGCTCAAACATGGATACTCTAGTTTTGATAAAGGCAGTAAAACTGTAGCCCCCCCTCGTAGGTTTCCCCTCCCTGGTGGGATGCTCTTCTGAGACCCTCCTCTTTCACCATGCTTAATAAACTTTCATTTTTTATATCTGAGTATGGGTGAGCCCACATCCAAGATACACACCTCATGTTTACTTTCATTTAATTCAGAGAATATTGATACCAAATATGACATATTTATGATGTTCAGAACGCCAGAATTCTTTTCCCAAGTTCCTGAGTGATACATTGATATATAAGACATATCATTAAATGCGCAAAAATATGAATCATCTAAAAATATGAATTATGTGTTTGTGGCATGAACGGGTCTTATGAAATTCGACATTCACAAAACTATCTTTCAAGACAAAGAACTTTGTGGAGGGGAAGATATAAACTTTAGCTCTGCATCAGGTATTTTTTGCTCTGCGGTCGTAAATACTGGATAGGGGAGGGGGAGAGAGAGAGAGTGGGGCGTTGCATGTAGAATTGGATCTACAGAAACCCCTCAGGATAGAGAAAGCATTATGTGTAGGGTTTGGCTGATTTTCCAACCTCTTACAATAATGAAACAAATTCATACTTTCCTGACAAGGCGCTCTTGAATGACTAGCGGCGGGGTTAGTCGGGAGTAACTGAGTTCACTTGAGGACACCATTGCCATAGCAACTGCTATTAGCAGTTACTATGGCAACAGTGACCTCACTGATCCCTAAAAAAATGGTCTTGTAAATTTTGTTGAGAATTAGGTGACATATTTTCAACCCTTCTAGCTTCCTAATAAAAAAAATTGTTTAAAAAATTGTGCTGATGTAAAGTAGCCATGTGGGAAAAGTTATTTATTAACTATTTTGTGTGATATAACTCTCTCGTTTAAGGATTTAAAAATTGTGAAATTTTCACAAAATTCCTGATTTTTTTTCACAAAAAAAAGAAAAATTAACATGAAGTCCAACATGTCACAAAAAACAGACTTAAATAATCACTGGGATCCATTGAAGCATTCCATAGTTAGAACCTCATAAAGTGACACTGGTCAGAATTAGAAAAAATGGCCTGGCCATTAAGGTGAAAACAGGCTGGGTGGTAGGGGGGTAAAGGGAATCAGTCAGCAGGTTTTTGCTATGTAACTTGAAGATAGCATACTGCAATGGTTAAAACATAGAATTCAGGGATGCTTTTTTTCAAGGTCCAATCTGTTGTTTTCCTGAAATTTTTGTTTGAGTAGCAGGATGCAGCAGTGTTGCTTGGACAACATTGCCTCCTGCACGGCAGTCCAAGGAGTCCACTCCTCTGACTGGCACCTCACTGTGAATGTTCATTGTCTATTGAGAGCCTGGTGTTGATGGGGCAGCTCTCTCAGTTCTTCTGCATTGCTAAATCTAAAAATTGTGTCTGAACTGCTGCACCCATTGTTGAATTCAGGATGTCTTTGCCTACATCATGCTGCTCTCAGATAAGGTAGCAAAAACCTGCTAACAGGTTAGTATTAAAGAAATACAGTGCATACAATAGAAAGATATAAGAGATCAAGATAAAAATAACAAACAGAACAGTTATAAAGTAAAAAGAGAGAAATAACAGAAATACCTAAACGTTCCTGTCTAAATTTATCTTCTGTTTTCCTTGGGGGTAGGGAAAAACAATTATGGATCACAATCAACAATGGCCAATCCCTACATGTGAACAACCTTCTTTTGTGCAACCCAGCTTTTTACACTCCAGACCCTGGGCTCATGTTTTCATGACAGCCTAGATTATAATTTATTAAAATTGCTGTGTTGTAATTGGACTATGGGCTAATGTGGAAAGGACCTTGCATGTTATTCATTTTGTGTCTCCCCCACTTCTTTTTCTACTGTAAATGTGAAATATTCTGGCTGGTTTTGACTTTTTGAAGCTGAGCCCTGGGGGTTAGGTGCCATGTGACACTTCCAGGGAACGCCCCTTTGTTGTTGCAATACAGGTAAATCCAGTTTGTTCTTTTGGCATGAAATGTAACTTTACTCTTATTTATACTTTTCCTCTACAATTATATATTTCCTTCAAACAACTTTTGAAGTCGCATGGGAGCTTGACTTAGGCCCCTTTCACATCAGCGGTAAACGCTGATCGCGGCAGTTGCGGTGAAAATAACGCAACTGCCGCGATTACCACATAACGGCCGCGATCGCGGCACACTTGCGGCAAGCCCCATACAATATCTATGGGGCTTGCGATAAGTGTGCGGCAAGTGCGGTTTCGGCACGTGCAGCCGTGAAAAAAACACGGCGTACCGCGTTTTTTTTCGCGGCCGCACCTGCGGCAAGTGCCGACACCGCAACTACACTGCACTTGCCGCACCTGCCGCAAGCCCCATAGACATTGCATGGGGCTTGCCGCAGGTGAACCGCAAGTGCGGCCGTTATGCGGTAATCGCGGCAGTTGCGTTTTTTTCACTGCAACTGCTGCGATCAGCGATTACCGCTGATGTGAAAGCAGCCTTACTTGTCAGCTACCGAACACATTTACAGCTATACTTAATCCCATATCTTCAATGTTTAATATTTCCCCTCACCAGAGAGAAAAGAGATGTCTTTATGGATTTTATCATTTCTCTAAATAAAAGCAGAACATATTGAGCTGAACTCAGCACTAAGATAAAGTGCAATGTGTCACAAAAAACATCTCAGTCAGTGGAATATGTTGAAACATTCCAGAGTTACCACATAAAGTGAAATATATCTACTAGTGCATCCCAATGAATTAGAATATCATCAAAAAGTTTATTCAAAACAAAAAGTGAAGTGCCTATATTATATAGAGTCAATACAGAGTGATCTATTTCAAGTGTTTTTTTTATATTAATGTTGATGATTATTTCAGACAAAAAAAAACAAAAGTCATTATTTCAGAAAATTAAAGTAGGGAGGATGAAGGGTTTAAAACCGTGCTGCCGTATTCCACGAGACTTCGAAGGGTGAATATAATATTATTTATTAGCCATCGTACATTGATTTTTCATGATATTCTAATACATTGAGATGTACTAGTATTTGTAAAATTTGGCCAGGTCACTAAGGGTCTTTCTTTAAGGCGGCCTCTCCCAATGGTCCTCCTCAGCCACTCACAAAGACGGCCACACGGTCGACCTCATCTTTTCCCGCCTGTTCCCTCACCGACCTCTCAAACTCGCCCCTCTTCCAATCTGACCACAACCTGTTGACCTTCTCCTCCCTCTTTCCTCCTGCCTCACCCCCCCTCTTCGGAAACTCAGTCACCCACGCAGAAACTTTAAACTTATCGATTTCAACTCACTCTCTCACTCCCTCCTCCCTCTCACAGACCTCGCCTCCTCACCCGACGTTAGCACTGCTACCACCCTCTACAACTCCACACTAACTGCGGCCCTCGACCAGGCTGCCCCCCTCACACACACCAATACCCGCACACACAGACAACCCTGGCTGACCTCTCTCACAAAAGAACTACACCGAACGTCCAGGGTCGCCGAACGAAGATGGAAGAAATCCCACTCCACGGCCCACCTCACCATGTACAAGCAATCCCTCTCCAACTTCAAGGATGCACTCACCGCTGCAAAGCAAACATATTTCTCTTCTTTAATCAACACACTGTCCCGAAACCCCAAACAACTATTCAAAACCTTCAACTCCCTACTCCGTCCCCCGGCACCTCCTCCTTCCCCCCTCATCTCCGCCGACGACTTCGCCACCTTCTTCAAACAAAAGATTGACAAAATTAGAGGAAGCTTTGGCCCAACGTCCCCCCAACCCACCCCATCACCGCCCAACCCTCCTTGACCAAAGTAAGCTTCTCCAATGTGACTGAAGCCCAGCTCTCCGCCCTCCTGTCACGATCTCACCTCACCACCTGCGCCCTCGACCCACTCCCCTCCCATCTCATCCCAAACCTCACCGCTGTCCTCATCCCTGCCCTAACCCACCTCTTCAACCTATCACTCACTACTGGCATATTTCCCTCATCCTTCAAACACGCCTTGATCTCACCCATCCTCCAAAAACCCTCCCTCGACCCATCATCCGTCGCCAACCAGCGCCCAATATCTCTTTCCCCTTTCGCATCCAAACTACTTGAACAACACGTCCACTCTGAATTGTCCTCCTACATATCCTCCTGCTCCCTCTTCGACCGCCTACAATCCGGCTTCCGACCTCACCACTCCACCGAAACAGCCCTTACTAAAGTCACCAATGACCTGCTGACTGCAAAGAGTAAAAATCACTACTCTGTTCTCCTCCTCCTCGACCTATCCGCCGCTTTTGACACAGTTGACCACTCCCTCCTACTCCAAATCCTCAAATCCCTTGGTATCACCGACCTCGCCTTCAACTGGATCTCCTCATACCTTACGGACCGCACCTTCAGCGTCACCCACCTCTTCCTCGTCCTACCCCCTTACGGTCTGCGTCTCCCAGGGATCGGTACTGGGACCGCTACTTTTCTCCATCTACACCCTTGGCCTAGGTCAACTCATTGAGTCCCATGGCCTCCAGTACCATCTCTACGCCGATGACACCCAGATCTACCTCTCCAGGCCTGACATCACCTCCCTCCTGTCTAATATTCCCCAATGCCTGTCCGCCATCTCATCTTTCTTCTCTGCTCGCTTCCTCAAGTTGAACATGGACAAAACAGAGTTCATACAGTAAAAAATGGGAAAGGAAACGGTGTTCACCAGTCCGCGCTGCCAGGATCCACTTATTCCAGGGAAGAAACTCACGATCAGATGTGATGTGATCAAAACTTTTTATTGCATCCAACGCGTTTCAACGCCTTTCCTGGCGTCTTCCTCAGAGTTCATTGTCTTCCCCCCCAGCCGCCCTCCCCCTCTATCAGACCTGTCAATCCTAGTCAATGATTGCGCCCTCTCCCCAGTCCCCCACGAAAAGTGCCTCGGGGTCACCCTAGACTCCTCCCTCTCCTTCAAGCCCCACATCCAAGCCCTCGCCACCTCCTGCCGACTCCAGCTCAAGAACATTTCACGTATCCGCCCGTTTCTTGATCATGACACTGCCAAAACTCTTGTCCACGCCCTCATCATCTCCTGCCTTGACTACTGCAACCTACTGCTCACCAGTCTCACTGCCTCTTCCCTTGCACCCCTCCGCTCTATCCTAAACTCAGCTGCCCGTCTAATCCACCTGCCTCCTCGCTACTCCCCTATCTCCCCTCTCCCCATGGCACTTCACTGGCTCCCCACCCCCCAAAGATCTCGATTTAAAATCCTAACCCTGACTTACAAAGCCATCCACTTACCCCACTTACATCTCCGACATGGTCTCCCGATACCAACCCACACGCAACCTACGCTCCACACAAGAACTCCTCCTCTCCTCCCCCCTCATCTCATCCTCCCACAACCGCATACAAGCCTTCTCCCGCGCCTCCCCTAAACTCTGGAACTCTCTCCCCCAGCATGTCAGACAGTCGCCTACCCTTAGGAGCTTCAAAAAGAACCTGAAAACTCATCTATTCCAACAAGCCTACAACCTACGATGAGACCCAGCGCCGCTCCACCACACGCTTGGCGCTTCCCCTCCTATCGTGTCCTTCCCACCCCTGTAGACTGTGAGCCCTCGTGGACAGGGCCCTCTCCCATCGTGTATCAGCAAGCCTTGACTGTTCTGTTCATATGTACTGTGCCTGTTCTTCTTACCCCCATTTCTTATGTAAAGCGCCATGGAACCAATGGTGCTATATTAATAAATAATAATAATAATAAAGGGCCTTTCACACTAGCATTTCTGTCCTGATCTGCCGGATCCGGACATAAAACCGCATTTGCAGTACACTTGCGGCAAGCCCCATGCATTGTCTATGGGGCTTGGCTCAAGTGCGATATTGCCACAATATCTACGTTGTGCGTTTTTTTGCACTGCCGCAAGTGCCAGATCGCGGCAATACCGCACTTGCCACAAGCCCCATAGACAATGCATGGGGTTGCTGCAAGTGCCACCGTTAGGCGTCAAATGCGGTTTTCTGTCCGGATCTGCCGGATCCGGACAGAAACGCTAGTGTGTAGAGGGGCCTAAGGTGTACCGGATAAACAAGGGTAATATGAATGTAAGATATCATTAAGCAATGTTATTATCACCTTGTTATGTTCCTGGTTATTTTACAGTAATAAAAGACAAATGCTTACAGTTAATATTGTCAATGTAGCCTAATCCAGTGCTGTGAAAAATGCTGGCAATAATTTTATGATTATTGGTATACTGGCCATTTTATGTTTTCTCATATGTGTGTAATGTTCCACAGCTGATGCAATACCTGGTGTCCAAAGGTGGCAAAGTCGTGTGTGGGCATTAACTAGCCACTATATTGAAGCCCGAAACACCTCGGTGAAACCAACTCCTGAAATCCTGCGTAAGAGCGAAATAGCTGAAACTAAAAAAATATGGGAAAAACGGAACCTTTGTGTGTCAGAGGTAAGACATTCTTCAAATCTCTAAATCTGATATGTTTGCATCGAGATTATATTATATTTATGAGTGTACATCTTTTTTTATGAACCTGGAACTATAGAGGAACAACATGTTTGGCATTACTATATGGGGTCTGTAAGTGTTTGCTAGTGATTGGAAATTGTAGTTCCATTATACTTATTCCTCCAATTAGATATGTAAGGGCTCCTGTTTAGGTCAGTGGAAGTTGTATAAGCTATGCACAAATCAGACACCTTGCCTAATACCTAGTTCAGGTACCAAACACATGAAGAACAATCTTCTGATAAAGAACATTTGGCAAGAAACTAAAACAAAATTGGAGCTACATGCTAAACACAAACTACCAAAACAACAGCACAAAATAAGGTGAAAGGTCTATTTGTTTTTATATGGCAAAATGCTATATGTATAAAGGCTTCCATATGCTTTATATTAATGTGGTGTTATTGAGTATGAAAATTATCCCATATCCTCTGGCTGCTATGACCCCTCTCATTCCAAAACTTGGGGCTTTGGTGAGTCCATGTCAATGGGGCACAGTTGTTCAAGCTGTTTCATTCATTATTATGGGTGTGCCAAAGAGCAGCCATGTGCAGTGATCAGCTACTTATGGAGGTACCATTAGGAAGATAGATTATTTGCTATTTTTTACATTTCTCTCTGATTTAAAATAAAAAGTGAACCCACTTTTATCCACAAGGCAAGGCTGCCTGGTTATTTGCATGACTGGCAAGACAGCAATAGAACCTCCTAAAGCTGCCTTTACATGTAAGAGATAAGTAACTTAAACTGTCCAATTTCTATCTGACCCTCTTATGTGCATGAGAGCTTTTTTTTGATTATCGAAGGTCACCAGGATCAGGGAAGTAGAATTTTTAGGCCTGATCCTTTTTGTCCTCTGTGTAGGTAAGCCTTCATCAGAGGATTCTGACAGCAGCTTATTTTTTTCTACTGATTGAAAGCACATGCATGTTCAGCTGAATAAAGTGTGCATGTGTATGAGAGAGTCAGAAGAAATAGCCGCCAACCAAACAAGCGTTGGTACTGAACACATATGTCCACCTTTAAAGTGTAAGCGCCATTTATATTTTTATCTAATTATAATGTATCCAAAGTGATTATAGTACACTTGCAAATATACTTTATTAATGAAATCTGAAAGAATACCTTTAAAAAATCTTCTAGAAGATGTCCCTCCTAGGCTGAACCACATATATGCTCATTGACAGAGAAATATGCATTCAGGTCCACACACTGAATATGGCCTTATAAGGTGTGGAACGGGGCCTACACAGCATGCCTGTGTAGTGTGGCTACAGCTGATCAGAGTATGTCAGGTTACTTCTGGCTAAGGCACGGTGCTGAGCTTGTCAGGCTGTCAGCACACAGCTCCTGTGATCTCTGCATTCACATTGGTTCTACTGTGTGCAATCAGCTGATGGCCTTCACACAGCTCCTCAGCTGATTGTATGGAACAGAGTCGATGTGAATGCAGGAGATAAGTTCACAAAAGCTGTGTGCTGACAGCCTGACAAATTCTAAAGCCCCCGCCACACTAAGCAAGATCGCTAGCGAGATCGCTGCTAAGTCACAAATTTGGTGACGCCACAGCGACCTTGCCAACGATCTCGCTATGTTTGACACTTAGCAGTGACCAGGCCCCTGCTGTGAGATCGCTGGTCGTGTCAGTGTCGCCTAGACCATTTTTGATCGTTGGGCAGCATGTATCGGTGTCTTTGACAGGGACAACCACCAATGACCTCAATACTACAGGTCTGAGAAACGGGGTCCCAACGACCTCCATATCATTCCAGATCGTTGTTGCGTCGCTGGTGAGATCTCTGTTTGATATCTCACCAGCGATCCCTACAGGTTCTATCGCTGTCGGGATTGCTGGTGCATTGCCAAGTGTGACGGTAGCCTGACACATCGGCTGTAGCCTGGAGTGTGAATGCTGTGTAGGCCCCCCTTGCTCACCCGTTATGTGGCTGTATTCAGTGTGTGGAGCTGAATACTTACAAGGAGCATATATTTACCGGTAGTTCAGAAACAGCCGAAGGGGCACTGTGTAGACCCCCCTTGCCCACCCGTTATGTGGCTGTATTCAGTGTGTGGGGCTGAATACTGACAAGGAACATATATGTAATTCAGAAACAGCTGAAGGGGCACTTCTAGAAGATTTTTGAAAGATTTTCTCCCAGATTTCATTAATAAAGTATATTGGAAAGTTTATGATCATTTGCTCTACATTATTATTAGAAAAAAAATGCTAATAGTGCTTACACTTTAAGGATTCAAAAATGTATTATATTATTTGTCCTGCAGAGCCAGTAAATCATAAGTAATCCTTGTTGACCCCCAGCTGTCCTGTGCCAAATAGTTCTCTAGATGACAATGTTCTTGGTCTCATGGTGACTTCTAATGTTGCTTCTATACAGGAGTATATAGTGCAGTCTGAATACTTTTATGGGGGGCGCTGTTATCATGTATTGTGATGGCCTTTAAAATGTTTTTGAAAGATCTAAATGCCTACGGGACTCCCACGCAAACACGAGGATGAAATTATTCACCTGCGTGCAGGCATTAGCCAGTCACTGTTAACTTTCACAAATATGAGTTATTCTAAAAAGACATTTTTGTTTGCGTTGCCTAGGTAACCAGCTACTTCTCTGAAGATTTCGTTTTCAATGCAGCTATTTCTCAGCTAATGGGTCTAAGCAACATACTGTCGGTAAGTGTATCTGCTGCCGCCAGTCCTCCCTGCTGTACAAATGTGCGACTCTGACCTGTGATCATTAATAATAGGGCTGGGAGGATTCCTCATGGAGTGCCCAAGTTTTAACAAGAGGAACAGATTGTTTCGCTTCTCCTTTGTGTTCAGTCGACTGCAGTAATATTGTATATTGTTCTACAGATACAACAGAAAAATGTATTGCTTTCTTCTCCAGAAAGGCTTCTTTTTATTAAATCAGGAAAAAAGGCTTTGTAGGTTTTTAGTGAAATATGTGGCTTGATTCTATTACCATTAACGCTTGAGTATTGTGATCAAGAGCACAGTTCAGCTTGAAGGAACAATACAAGCAAAGTAAAAGTTTTCTCCAAATAAAAATGTCATTTACAGTTCCCAATGAATAGAGGACATCCAAAGTGCTACAATACGAAGTCTATTGACTGGAAACAGCAGGAGGGGTCTTTAAACATATGGTTTTGCCTTGTATATTTATTGGTATGTTTTATTTTCTGTATTCATTGCACCATGCAGATCATCTTAGCATTATTTTAATCTAATGATCTTCCAGCTGCCATATTGTCAAAAAGAGAACCTGGACTCTCTGAAAGGGACACACATTTTACCCAGTCGAGGAAGGGTCAATGGGTAAAGGTCCAGTCACACATAACGATCGCTCCAACGAACCCGACAGCGATAACGACCTGCCGGGATCGCTGGAGCGTCGTTACCTGATCGCTGGGGAGCTGTCAAACAGGCAGATCTCCCCAGTGATCAGGCCATGGGAGCCACCTCCCACATCGCTACCTGCTTAGTGCTGCCTTATAGGAGAACGCTAGTAACTATGATAAACAGCGCGCGCTACCTGGATACCCGCTGTTTATCATAGTTACCTGTGTTCTCCCTGCTTACAAGCAGTGCTAAGCAGGGAGGACGCTGGTAACCATGGTAAACGCCGGGTATCCAGGCAGCGCACGCTGCCTGGATACCCGGTGTTTACCATAGTAACCAGCCCGGTGAGGTCACAGATCGCTGGTTTCTCGCGGTCACACTCAGCGATGCGTGCTGACCAGCAGGAAACCAACGATCAAAAAATGACCCACAGCACTTTGCAACGATCAGCGACCTCACAGCAGGGGCCTGATCGCTGCAGAGTGTCACACAGAACGACATCGCTGGAGAGATCGTTGTATCGTCACAGTTACAACGATCTCTCTAACGATATCGTTATGTGTGACTGGAGCTTAAACAGATTTAACTTTTTGGCTTCCACAGTGCCCTTCTTACTGGAGGGAAAATGGAGTAGCTTTTCTGTTCTTTAAGTTAGTGAACAGCAGAACGTAGGCCCAATCATCACCCTGGATAAGACAGTTGTGTCATTTGACATCCCATCTCATGGGTCCCGCAGATCAGGCACTTAAGTGGACCACTCATATCAAGACTTCCTCCACTAAAATGAGCATCAAAAAATAGTGTCCAGATGCTCCTGAAAATAATTCATTGAGTATTTACTGAAGTGAAAACTGTCACCAGATATTTTCTATGTGATCTGAGAGCAGCGTAATGTAGGGGCAGAGAACCTGATTCTAGCGATGTGTCACTTTCTGGGCTGCTTGCTGCACTTTTGATATCCCTGTTTTATCTGCAATCCCTGTTTACCAGCTATCAGTACACTGAATGCTGAGCTTTATATAACTCTGCCTCACTATTGACAGACAGATTTCTGTGTACACTGTGCATAGGCAGAAAGTGCCAATTACTAACTCGGGGGGTGGGGGGTTACATAGAGCTGACAACTGGGGGCTATATGGCACAAGACAACTAGTCCTGTTGTGATAATCCAATGCTGATAAAACTGATTTTATTGAAACTACAGCAAGCTGCCCAGTAAGTGGCATATCATTGGAATCAGAGTCTCTTTCCCTGCTGGTCACTGCTCTCAGATTAAACAGAAAAGCCTGCTGAGACATACTTTTTAACCTTGTTCTCACAACAAAGAGCGTAGACTACAGGTCTCTTACTGGATGAGTGGCACAGCATAGGTAATGGTGGGGACATCATTGAATCATGCCAGTTGTCATTGCGTTGCTGGCAATGTGTCTTGTACTGTATTTTCATCCTGATAACATGGATACAGTTGAATGATTTAACCTGAACTATGAAGCTATATAAAAAGGTTGTAAATCGTTGATCTTTTGTCAATTATGTTGCCATGGAATTGATTATTGCGACAAGAGACATTGTTGCCCAGCCCTACACATGGATTTTGCTCATCCAGCTGGATAAAACGTCTCCTGTTAAAGATCCATGTACAATGTATGATTATCATGAACAAGCTATGAACGCTCTTCATAATCATGCAGTGTAAACAGGCTGACGATCACCAGATGAATAACAGAATGCTTCTTTGTTGGATGAACTGTTCTGTGCTGCACAAATGATTATTATCGTTCTCTGGAAACAGGACTCATGCTGCTGAGATCAGTACTTTTTACAGTCAGAACATATCTGAAGCTGGGTCAGCCTCTGACATACACCAGTAACCAAGTACGGCATCTCCCTGAGGCTAAAAGATTTTAAACAATAAACTAGATTTAAAATATTTAAAAAAAATGACATATTCCCTTTAAAACCCCAATACACCTTTCAGTTCACTTGAATGGTACTTTCATGTAAACCGTTGGTAGATGACTATGAGTTTTTCTTCTGCTGCTCTCATGCATTTAAAATTAATACATTTTAATTGCTAAAACGTTTCACAGGGCCGATCAGCGACAGGCGATTAATACATCATACATTTGTTTTGTGCAGTGTCAAGGCTGAAAAAGCCAAGTAATGACATTATCTGTGACCTGTCTTGGAAAATGTGCTTTTATGAAAGGGCACAATGTTACTTACATCATCAGGAAAGAAACATTGACTAATTATACTTATTCATTAATATCTGTAGAGGAGAAATCAAGAGGGTTATGACCTGGATTATATTTCTGTCAAAAGAATTTTTAATTTGAAGATATTTATAGAATATATGTGCAATGTCATAAAAAGTGCAGCTCCATAGTCTGTAATGTTCTCGATTATCAAAGTAAATGTACTTAGTTTAGGGGTGTGAGTAGCTGTAGGTGGTTTTGTCATAAAGGCAGCCCAAGTTTCTATGTCCTGTTAGAATGAAGTGCCCCCTCAAGACCTATCTTTACAGACCAGAAATAATCTGTATGCACAGCCCCAATCTGTCAGACACATCATGGTCCTTGTAACACAGGGATGGTTTGACTCTAATTGACAGTCATATTGTAGGGGAAATACTTGACTGTCCATGACTTCACTCAGCAATACCAGTTGCATTTTCAGTAGGGTTATCACCAATGATATAACCCCCTTTAATCTAAACATGAAATTGAATTTAACTTAATTTGTTTTTCATGTTGAACTGAACACACAATGTAATAGGGGTGTATAAACAGTTTTTTTTTGTGTTTTTATATTTTACTTTTTTGCAGAGATATTAGGAATCAAAGTATTTCGCCCCAAAGGAATTAATTTTTGCTAAGTCCAGTTGTGTATTATCTGAAATTTCTCACTGGAGACTTGTATCTATTCTCCCTGTATGATGTTGATCAATCATTAAGAGGCAGCAACACTCAAAGGGAAAAAGAACACCCTCCACCACCAACATGTGAGATGGAAGGATACAGTGCTGATTTCCCAGTCTAACATCCTGCAACAGTTAGTGTGGGGGGAGAAAGGGCTGTTGAGCTGCTTTTAGTTGTAGTTACAGGGAGAAACCCCGCCAACTGTTAAAGGAGGAGTTCCAAATAATAAAGGGTGGAGTCGTCCAATGATAAATGATTAAGTACACCTTAACGTTTCCTGTTCCTTTTGCTGTGTTTAAGTACGATAACTAAACAGAGACGAAACCATGTAGTAAAAGAATATTTATTATACACACGGAAAAAGTCTTCAGTTCATATTCAGCCATCTACAAAAACACAGTAATAATAAGAAGAAGAATACACAATGAAACCCTCATTTTGTTAATATACCACCCAGGTTACTTAAAACACCTACACACAATATAACAGCCCATCCCACCTAACTCTTTCACTATACCAATATAGAACAAGGGGTTGAGGTGCTTAAGTGAAGTTTGTTGGGGTTAATGCTAGTATGAGCTGCTGGTCTCGGGTAATGAAGGGTTCCCAGTATGCGTGAAGTTTGAAGATGCGGGGGGGTTATGCAGGGGGTTATGTAGAGAAAATAGCCCAAGAAGGAGGGATAAATACAGTGAGGGATTGCTTGGTTATTTTGTTGGTTTAATGTACATTTTTTCTTATTTTGCTTTTCGAATTTTTTTTATTTATACTTGTAGAAAATTTTGTGATCATTCCGTAATTATCACTATGGATAATGAATCATGGAATAACAGATAGGCAGGGCTTGTTTTAGATAATGTGTGTTTAAAAGAGCTTGACCAACTATATTGAAGTCAGTCATTTTTGGTCCTTTTAAACAGGATGATGAAGAATGATAGGCACAGAATGATCACTAGTAGATCAGTCTGTCCCCTACAGTATCATATTATTTGCAGCAGTTCTACAGTTTCCACTGGACGATGTGCTGCTAAGAACAATGAATTTTGTTCCTCCATAAACAATCCAATTACCCAATGAATGAGAATAATTTTGCTAATTTTTTGGGCAATAGTCAACATGTTTACACTTAGGAACGCTCATCTGCATTGCCGGGTGTTCTGCCTTCTTTGCGCATATGCAATACAAATTCCAACATACAACTAAACCTTCTGTGTATCCGAAATAAACAAACTGTTAGTTCTGTAGTCGATTGTTCAACAGAGAGTAATCAATCGTGATGATGGGGATGATGAACGTGTGCCTGAATGTGTGTTGATTATGATGATGTGGTAAAACTATAAGAATACAGATAGTACATGGGAGGCAAAAACGATCCTGTTCTGTTCATTTCAAAACGAACAGAACAGGATCCCGAAAACCGACCACATAGCAATGTTCCAGAGATCCCGGCCAGGTCGTTGGTGGGATCGCTGGAACATCTCTATGTGCAACGGGGCCTTTAGAATAGTACAGCAGTCGTTTACATAGGCATTAGATCTGCAGGGATGTGTGTTTATCTAGGTCCTCCATGTAGTTAAGGATCTCCTGCACTGAATATTGTCATAGCTGTTATATGATTATGTACTCAGTGCTAATTTATGCTTTCTATGCTGTACACTGTCATAGCTTCGTGATATGTGTAATCCATTATTCTTGTATTATCTCTGCTGTGTATTATCACTATTGTTGCTTATGTTTAGCACTGATTTATACTATCTGTATTCTTATAGTTTTACCACCATCAAGTTTAATACCTGAAGCACCAAAGATATTTTTTTCACTTGCTCATGAGTGATATTTGTCATATTAAAGTGCTCAGGAGAAACTGCCTAAAAAGATACTGGGTACTTTTTTTTTAACATATGTAATCTTTTATCTTAATAGCCCATTGTACAAAAAGGTATAAACCCACTTTGTAGTAAAAATGCTCTTGATGTCCTGACCCGTAGATCAGGGTTGCAAACTGTGTTTTCTTGTGAGAGGGCCATATTGTAACATTCAAATACTTGTCGAGGTAGCAATAAATCTAAAAAAGGTTTTACCTTGTCAATCACATATTGCTTATCAAAAGAATGTGGAAAATAAATCTACATTTGTCAGTAGAGTATAGGTCCCCTTCTCCCCCATTTATCACTTCAAAGTGTAAACCGACTATACTTACCGTATATGTGGTGACAGTTTATAACTCACATACTCCTTTCTGTAGTGCTAAACAGATGTCCATGGACCCCATTCTCCTGATATATGGGGCACCTGGAAATGGCTATACAGGTTCAGCTGTTGTTCCTCACTATCGGAGAGAGACTTGTCAATCAACTAGATTGGTGCAGGGAGAAGCATGGGATAGCACCAGGTCATCTCCTCCTACAGCTACCAGCTGTCTTATCAAACTATGTTTTTTTGTTTTTTTTGAAACATCAAAAACAATTAAAGTAAAACATTCCTGGCTGCAATTATGCAGGCAGGTCCTGATTCTTGCTGTTTGTGAAGTTCCCTTCGACTATTCTGTGTAGTATGACTGTCTATTTTAAAGGAGACATGGCCAGTGTGGGATTTGTAGTTCAGGAGAGCACTGTCAGTCATTAGATATCTCACACTGGTTGTGCCCTCTTACTTATAAATAATCTCTGAATGCAGATTCTTCGGGAGATATGTGTCCTGCTCATAGTTTTTAAACAATTTTATAACATATTAACAAAAATGTGGATTTCTCTGGAATAAAACATTGGATCACAGAGCTCAACATATCCTTTTATTTAGCATCTTATGACCTGCATTCCCATATAGACGGCTTAAGAGGGTTGATCCTACTGACCAATTTCCTTTAAAGGGAATCTGTCAGCAGGTTTTTGTTTTGTAATCAGAAGACAGCAGGAGAGAGAGCTGACACAGCGTTCAGCAATGTGTCATTTATTACACTGCTGTGCTGTTTTTTTATTTATAGTGAAGGTTTTATCACCTGGATTAACATTGCCTCTGATTAGCACTTCTCTGTCTATAGACTTTGTACATAGAGAGCCTGGTGTTGGTGAATTAACTTTCTGATCTTTCCTGCATTGCTAAATCTAAAAACGCTGATTGTATCACCAAACGAAGTGATACATAGTTGAATTCAAAGTCTCTCTGCCTACATCATGCTGCTCTCAGGTGACGTACCAAAAACCTGCTGACAGATTCTCTCTAAGGAAAGAAAGTTAAAATCCGTATGTGTATAGGGGACTCATGAGCTGATGCAAGCTATTTTACATCTCCGGGAACTTCAGCCACGGTTGTTAACCATTTAGATGCATCACTGAATCTCTGACAGCGACATTTAATCCCTTCATGACCAAAGACGTAAAGGGACATCCTTAGTTGTGTTTCTCTCTTTGATGCAAGCTCGCATCATTTCTTGCAAAAACTGGCTGTTAATCCCTTAGATTGTGCTGTCAAACACTCCGGTTTTGTGTCCGATGCAAAAATTAGACAAAACCAGATCCTCCCGGAAGAGCCCCAAACTGGATGGCAAATAACAGCCACCCGACCCATAGGAAGACATCGGGGGCAAATTCGGATCCGGGGCTGTCCAGTTCACACCAGACAGACCCGACCAAATTGTGGTGCGAAGCCGGCCTTACCTTGAGACCCAGTGTGTCTCTTGCTCTCCCTGTTGTGTCTCCCAGCGTTCACGTAACATTATGTTAAAAGCAGGCTGTGGAGTCGGAGTTGGTGCCTATTTTGGGTGGATTCGGATTCAGGGAAATTAAGAAGTTGGAGTTGGATGTTTGGTAAATGACTTCACAGCGATGTTATGGAGTGGGAGTCGTGGAGTCGGAGTCAGTGTCCATTTTGAAAGAGACAGATTCAGGGAAATTGAAGAGTTGGAGTCAGATGTTTGGCTTACTGACTGCACAGGACTGGTTATAAGACCACTGCAGCAAATCAAAGGCTACTGATTGGCTGCAATCTTCTCCATTCAATCTCTATAAATCCAGAAATAAAACTAATGCATTACTATAAGCATCTGGGAGAGCTCTCACTTACCCACTTATTTAAGGCTGGCTTCACATTAGCGTATGGAACGCTGCGTACCAAACGCAGCCAAACGCTTGCGCACATGCTTTCCTATGTTTAACATGGGAACGCATGTGCATGCGTATGGCTGCGTTTGGCAGCATTTGCGTTCGGATGCGCATAATTTATGCGCCCTCCGACCGCACTCCAGACGCAGCTTGCAGCATTTTTTTGTGCGTTCGCGGCGCTTGCTCTATCCGCAAGCGCCTGCAAGCGCACAAAAAATGCATTGATCTCAATGGGTCCGCAGTGTCCTCTGCATGACACCGCAGGAGAACGCTGCGGATCTCATTGAGATCTCTCCCGGTGGCCGCCGGTGATGTCACAGGAGCTCACCAACGGCCACCGGGAGATCAGCTGGAGCCTCTGATGTTCTCCTCCTCCCCGCCGCCGGTAATCTGCTAGCGATGTCGGCGGGGAGAAACAGCTGATTTGACAGCTGTTTGAATCTTCCCGCGCCGACATCTCCTCTCGGTGTCGGCGCGGGAGATTCAAACAGCTGTCAAATCAGCTGTTCTCTCCGCCGACAAGTCCCGAAGCTTACCGGCGGCCGGGGGGCGGAGATCTCCGGTGCTGAACTCCTCCTCCGGCCTGCCCCCGGACAGCGCCGATTGGCTGGCCGGGCTCCCTAGTGATGTGTCCGCAGGCGGACATTATCCGCTGCGGACACATCATTTACACCCTGCTTTTGACAGCGTTTGTGTCTGCATGCCATCAGCATGCAGACACAAACGCTAATGTGAAGCCAGCCTCAGATACTACAAAGATGCACTAATTACCTAATTCCTTCTCAGCTCTTATTTGGAATTATCTACCACTTCCATCAAAACCTTAAATGACTCTATTATCCATCCCTCGATTATTGTTAGAAGTGTTCATGAATCACTATTCACATATACCTAACAAGAAAATCCATCTCCCATGACTCCTATCTTTACAAATCCTGTATTCAGACAAGGCTCCCTCAAGCTCTTTTAGCTGGTTAAGAAGACAAAATGTAACACTAGGAATTTTACTTTTTTAAGATGCCCATTTAAAATAAAACACAATCCAATGGAAGCCCCGACCAGACCAGAATAATGTCCTGGGGCCTAGTGCATCTGTCCTAAACATAGTGTGTCTTTTGATGTCAAGCCCACATCCTCCAGGAGACTATATTTATGAATGTGGTGTGTGTGTGTGTGTGTGTGTGTGTGTGTGTGTGTGTGTGTGTGTATATATATATACATACACAGTTGTGGCCAAAAGTATTGACACCCCTGCAATTCTGTCAGATAATACTCAGTTTCTTCCTGAAAATGATTGCAATCACAAATTTTTTGGTATTATCTTCATTTAATTTGTCTGCAATGAAAAAACACAAAAGAGAATGAAGGAAAAAGCAAAACATTGATCATTTCACACAGAACTCCAAAAATGGGCCAGACAAAAGTATTGGCACCTTCAGCCTAATACTTAGTTGCACAACCTTTAGCCAAAATAACTGCGATCAACCGCTTCCGGTAACCATCAATGAGTTTCTTACAATGCTCTGCTGGAATTTTAGACCATTCTTCTTTGGCAAACTGCTCCAGGTCCCTGATATTTGAAGGGTGCCTTCTCCAAACTGCCATTTTTAGATCTCTCCACAGGTGTTCTATGGGATTCAGGTCTGGACTCATTGCTGGCCACCTTAGAAGTCACCAGTGCTTTCTCTCAGACCATTTTCTAGTGCTTTTTGAAGTGTGTTTTGGGTCATTGTCCTGCTGGAAGACCCATGGCCTCTGAGGGAGACCCAGCTTTCTCACACTGGGCCCTACATTATGCTGAAAAATGTATTGGTAGTCTTCAGACTTCATAATGCCATGCACACGGTCAAGCAGTCCAGTGCCAGAGGCAGCAAAGCAACCCCAAAGCATCAGGGAACCTCCGCCATGTTTGACTGTAGGGACCGTGTTCTTTTCTTTGAATGCCTCTTTTTTTCTCCTGTAAACTCTATGTTGATGCCTTTGCCCAAAAAGCTCTACTTTTGTCTTATCTGACCAGAGAACTTTCTTCCAAAACGTTTTAGGCTTTCTCAGGTATGTTTTGGCAAACTCCAGCCAGGCTTTTTTATGTCTCGGGGTAAGAAGTGGGGTCTTCCTGGGTATCCTACCATACAGTCCCTTTTCATTCAGACGCCGACGGATAGTACGGGTTGACACTGCTGCACCCTCGGACTGCAGGGCAGCTTGAACTTGTTTGGATGTTAGTCGAGGTTCTGTATCCACCATCCGCACAATCTTGCGTTGAAATTTTTCTTTTCCGTCCACATCTAGGGAGGTTAGCCACAGTGCCATGGGCTTTAAACGTCTTGATGACACTGCACACGGTAGACACAAGAACATTCAGGTCTTTGGAGATGGACTTGTAGCCTTGAGATTGCTCATGCTTCCTCACAATTTGGTTTCTCAAGTCCTCAGACAGTTGTTTGGTCTTCTTTCTTTTCTCCATGCTCAATGTGGTACACACAAGGACACAGGACAGAGGTTGAGTTAACTTTAATCCATGTCAACTGGCTGCAAGTGTGATTAAGTTATTGCCAACACCAGTTAGGTGCCACAGGTAAGTTACAGGTGCTCTTAATTACACAAATTAGAGAAGCATCACATGATTTTTCTAATAGTGCCAATACTTTTGCCAACTCCCTTTTTTATGTTTGGTGTGGAATTATATCCAATTTGGCTTTAGGACAATACTTTTTGTGTTTTTTCATTGAAGACAAATTAAATGAAGTTAATAATACCAAATAATTTGTGATTGCAATCATTTTCAGGAAGAAACTGAGTATTATCTGACAGAATTGCAGGGGTGTCAATACTTTTGGCCACAACTGTGTATATATATATAGTGAGGTAGCGCATGCCTAGGGGGTTCGCTTGACAGCTTAACACCATGTGTAGCATAACATAAACTGCAGTTTATTTTTTTTTTTTTATCATAAACCGCATACTACTCACATAATTACATGATCACATACATGGTATACATAAAACACTTTACCTAGAACGCTATACACATAGTAACATAACATCACACAGTAACATAACATCACACATTAATCAGGAGCAGTAACCACCTCCCCATAGAATCTCAGGAGCACGAACAACAGCTGCTATGGTGGTTACAGCTGCCTGACCTTTAGCTACTTCTTTTACTTACTATATAGTCACCAGATCATTAAGGCATCCCTTACCGACCCTTACAGACCTCATCTGGTTCTAATGGTGGTTATGCCCGCCTGGCATTCATAATATAGTCACCAGAACATTAAGGCGTCCCTTACCGACCCTTACAGACCTTGTCTGGTTCTAATGGCGGTTATGCTCACCTGGCATCATTTACATTACACAGTCCACTGTGCCCTCGAGACATCCTCAGCCTCTCACATTGCACACATACATGGACTCCAGCCCCTCACGGGGCCCATACAGCTTAGGGCCCTTTCACATCAGCAGTAATTTGAAATCGCGGCAGATGCGGTGAAAACAACGCATCTGCCGTGATTGCCGCATAGCCGCCGCATAACCGCTGCACTTGCGGCGCGGTTGCGGTAATCGCCATAGTAAGTATAGGGGGACGTGCGGCAAGTGCGGTTTTGCACTTGCCGCAGGTGCGGCCACGAAAAAAAAAAACGTGGCTGACCGCAGTTTTTTTCGCGTCCGCACCTGCCGCAAGTGCAAAACCGCACTTGACGCACCTGCTGCAAGTCCCCCTATACTTACTATGGCGATTACCGCAACCGCGCCGCAAGTGCAGCGGTTATGCGGCGGCTATGCGGCAATCGCGGCAGATGCGGTTTTTTCACCGCATCTGCCGCGATTTCAAATTACCGCTGATGTGAAAGGGCCCTTACAGAGGCCATCCCAGTTTCATACAGGCTGCTACACTGCATAAAGCCTCCACACACCTCACAAGAGGTCAACGGGACCCTCACGACCTGACAGTCTGTTCCAAAGGCGGTTACGGCCACCTGGCCTTTGAGACATCCTCAGTCCCCCCAGGCTTCCTACGGCTCAGAGGGACCGGCGTTTCCAGCATGGAGAGACAGGCATCCTGCCTCATCCCCCAAAGGGGACGGGGACCCCTCTGAGACACGTCTTCTCCTCAGAGGATCATGTCTGGCCTCTCTCCCAAACACAGGCCTAGGCTGCTATTAACTTGCTTGCCACTCCCACTGACACACCCTCACCTGGGAACTGTCAGCCATTAGCACACATTGCTCTCATCAGCCCCTTAGCTGTTAACCCCCTGGTCAGGTCTAATAAAGCATTTACACAGTAAGCACAGTATAAAACAGTCTCATGTGGACATGCTCTTGTGCTGTATGCCGGCCATGAGCTATCCATGCCAGGCCATACCTCACAAAGCCCATGTGATGCACCCCGGCCATGGGGCACCATGCTGGCCGTGCCTCACATATCCCCCCTTGTTCAATCCTATAGGGCAGAGGTCCCCAACTCCAGGCCTCGAGGGCCGCCAACAGTGCATTATTTCAGGATTTCATTCGTATTGCACAGGTGTTAATGTTATCAAATGCACAGGTAATGATTCCAACCCCTGTGCAATACTAAGGAGATCCTGAAAACATGCACTGTTGGCGGCCCTCGAGGCCTGGATTTGGGGACCCCTGCTATAGGGGGTGAACACATGACCATAATAGTCAGGGTCACGCCGCTGCGCCCCGTGGCACCGTTCCAGGCTTGTGTACCTGTGATGTATGCCGGCCATGAGCTCTCATGCGGGTCACACCATGAACCTACCTCCCCCCTCCTTGTTCATTCCCATAGACGGTGAGCACAGTCTTACTAAACAGTTCATAGTAATCCGGGTTTGGAGCTGACTTGGCGTCTTCGGACCCCACAGGGCCACCAGATACTTTGAGTGTGACATCTTCGTGACCTTGCCGGGCCACCGGCATGATGCTGGGGTGTGTTGTGTGGTTGCCTATAGCAACTAAGCCCATATAAAGTGCACCTGCACCGTTAGCAACCAAGTCCACATCAGGTACACATTCCCCACTACCATAGCCCTCAAGCTGCACCACCCATGTGAGGTAGCGCATGCCTAGGGGGATCACTTGGCAGCTAAAGTGAAACCAACAACCATGTGTAGCATAACATAAACAGCAGTTTATTATTTTTGTTTATCATAAACTACGTACTACTCACATATTTACATGATGCAAATTTGCACTTCAGTAAGGAAGTGGATGAACTCCAGTGCCACCTTTAGGTAGATTACTGAAGTGCAAATTTGCATATTTCCTAGAGGAGGGATGTGGCTTTAAATCTCCTTACTTACTTAACTGTCTTCTTATGGTTGCAGGCAAATTCCTCTCCATAGGGTAGATAGCAAGTTCCCCAGACTTCATATTTAGATGATCACATACATGGTATACATAAAACACTTTACATAGAACGCTATACACATAGTAACATAACATCACACATTAACCAGGAGCAGTAACCACCTCTCCATAGAATCTCAGGAGCAGTAACGACAGCTGCTATGGTGGTTATAGCCGCCTGTCCTTTAACTACTTCTTTTACTCATTATATAGTCACCTGAACATTAAGGCGCCCCTTACTTACCCTTACAGACCTCGTCTGGTTCTAATGGCGGTTATGCCCACCTGTCATTCATAACATAGTCACCAGAACATTAAGGCGTCCCTTAACGACCCTTACAGACCTAGTCTGGTTCTAACGGCAGTTATGCCCTCCTGGCATCATTTACATTACACAGCCCACTGTGCCCTTGAGACATACTCAGCCTCTCACATGGCACACACAGACACATGGACTTCAGCACATCACAGGGCCCGTACAGCTTACAGAGGCCATCCCAGTTTCATACAGGCTGCTACACTGCATAAAGCCTCCACACGCCTCACATGAGGTCAACGGGATCCTAACGACATGACAGTCGGTCCCAATGGCGGTTACGGCCGCCTGGCCTTTGAGACATCCTCGGTCTCACATGCTACACAGCATCACACATCTCATACATAGGTCAACGGGACCCTCTCACAGACGGTCCCAATGGAGGTTACGGCCGCCTGGTCTCCACACACCTCACACAACACAGTCCAGCATGGACTACAGCCTTCTCAGGACCAGACCAGGTTTCTCAGGACCAGACCAGGTTCTGAGCCACCTGAGCTCCCGGGCAGTCAAAGCATCCCCCAAGGCCTCCTCACCCTGTTCATGATTCCCGGCTGCCTCCAAGCCCCACCAACACAGTCAGAGATCCCGAACGGCAGCCTCACCAAGATGGTCAGAATGAGCCCCCTACAAGATCAGCCAGGACAACCATACACTCAGGTGCTCTACTTACCTCTCGGTCTAGCCCCAGGCTTCCTACGGCTCAGAGGGACCGGCATCTTCGGCATGGAGAGCCAGGCGTCCTGCCTCATCCCACAAAGCCCATGTGATGCACCCCGGCAATGGGGCACCATGCCGGCTGTTCCTCACAATATGTATATATATATATAATATGAAAAAAAAGAAAATAAAAACAGACAACACCTCACAGAATAGCATAGGTGCAAGCTACCACACTACATATATAGAAATAAAATTTATAGCAGCACACTGTTATACCAAATACCATATATACTCGCGTATAAGCCGAATTTTTCAGCCCAAAAATTGGGCTGAAAAGTCCCCCCCTCGGCTTATACGCGAGTCATATACAGGCGCCCCCCCATCGGTATACAGGGGTTCACCCTTGCTGCCGCAGACCTGTAAAGGAATACATCATTATACTTATCCCTGTCGCTGTCCCGCTGCCATCGCGCTCCTTCGGCTTCATCCGGCTTCTTCCGGCTTCCTCCTCCGGTGGGTGCAGGCAATGACGTCATTGTCTGTGCGCCAGAGGAGGAAGACGAAAGAAGCCGGATGAAGCCGGAGGAGCTCGATGGCAGCCGGACAGCGACAGGGATAAGTATACTGATGTATTCCTTTACAGGTTTGCGGCAGCAAGGGGGAACCCCTGTATACCCATGGGGGGGGGCCTGTATACTACCACTGGGGCTGCTGCTGTATACTACCAATGGGGCTGCTGCTGTATACTACCACTGGGGCTGCTGTATACTACCACTGGGGCTGCTGTATATACCTCTGGAGCTGCTGTATACTACCACTGGGGCTGCTGTATACTACCACTGGGGCTGCTGTATACTACCTCTGGGGCTGCTGTATATACCTCTGGGACTGCTGTATATACCTCTGGGGCTGCTGTATACTACCACTGGGGCTGCTGTATATACCTCTGGGGCTGCTGTATACTACCACTGGGGCTGCTGTATATACCTCTGGAGCTGCTGTATACTACCACTGGGGCTGCTGTATATACCTCTGGGGCTGCTGTATACTACCACTGGGCTGCTGTATATACCTCTGGGGCTGCTGTATACCACCACTGGGGCTGCTGCTGTATATACCACTGGGGCTGCTGCTGTATATACCACTGGGGAGGCTGGTGTAACACTGCTGGGGCCTGTATATACCACTGGGGAGGGTGCTGTATACCACACTGCTGGGGGCTGTATACCTGTGCTGGGGTCCACCCTCGGCTTATACACGAGTCAATAGGTTTTCCCATGTTTTGGGGCAAAAGTAGGGGGTCGGCTTATACACGGGTCGGCTTATACACGAGTATATACGGTATATGCTTGTGTGAATAGTGAGATGAAATTGAAACCTAGGTGTTTGAGGAAAAAAAGGCTACATTTGCGTTTTTTAGAAAAAAAAACTCAGATGGAAAAAAAACATTTTTTATATATACTTCTCTTAAAATAAGGTTCTTGGTGCATATATTGGCCAATAGATGCCTGCCCATCAACCGCGGCAAGGTGACCTTAAATCTTATGGGATACAAAAAATATTTTTAAAAAAAAACACGCAAATTTATGCATTTTTTTTTACCTCAAACACCTAGGTTTTAATTTCATCTACCCATTAACTCAAACATATATTTGGCATAACACTGTGCTGCTATAAATTTTCTTTACACACACACACATATATATATCAAAAGAAAAAAGGTGGAGCAACACAGCAATTGATAACGTGGGTCCACAGTGAGCCAAGCAGTCATTTTTCAATGCTTATCAAACATACAATACATAAAAAGGGTCGCAGCACTCCAATTCTGATGTAAAAAGAGCTTTTTAATCCAGTTTAGGGCACAAGATGGCGACAAAGGGCTTGTGTGGCCGAAACATATATGTATTATATTGCAATCATGGCAGAAAGTGTTGGCACCTTTGAAATTGTTCCATTAAATGAAGTATTTCTTCCACAAAATTGATACAATTTCACATTTTGTCAAAACCATGTTTATTTCCATTGTGTGAATGGAACACACAAAGAAAACACAGAAAAGTCAAATTGGACAATAATCTAACAAAATCTCAAGAATTGGTCTGACAAAATTGTTGGCACCCTTCCAAAACTGTGGATAAACAACTATGTTTTAAGCATGTGATGCTCATTTAAACATACCTGTGAAAAGTAACAGGTGTGGAAGACCACACCTGAAACTAGATAAAAAGGGGAGAAGTTGACTCAATCTTTGCATTGTGTGTCTATGTGTGTGTGAGGAACCAATTGGCGTGCGACACAACAAGAGGGGTAAACCAGGGTAGATGTAAAGGAAGGCCCAGAGTACAGGGAGATGGGAGATGGGTCACCACCTAAACCCACCTTTGACTGATCCTTGAGCTCCTTAACATCCTTAAATGGGTCATCACCCCCCTTCCCGTGTGCGACCACGTACCTAGGCCCTGGCAGACCCTGGGCTAGCCCTGTCTAATGCACAGGCCAGCAAGACACTAGTCTTACTATTAGTATAAAGACAACACAAGGAAGGGGGACAGACAAGAAACACAGATTCAACATAGACTCCAGTTTTTGTCCTGGCAGAGACTGCACTACATCAGCTGGAAAGATCACCACTGCTTTCAACAAAGACAGCCCCTTCACAGGTCAGCATATATTGAACTATAGCTAGTATAGAGTAGAAGGAAAGTAGGTATATGTAGCAGAAGGGAGTGGCTGCAGCTGGGATTACAACTATCTGTTTAATACCAGCAGGCTAGAAAGGAACCTTAACCCTTTTGGCACTAGATGGAATTAAATAAGCTTCTACTGATGATAAAAAATGAGCGTGCACTAACGAGGATCTGCGATCAGCTAAATGTTGTGACCTTGAGCAAGATCCCCCAGGTAGCATCAGGCCATGACACACTCGTGATAACTAAGCATGGGGAACAGAAAGAGAAGAAACCGACTGTCTGAGGACTTCAGAACCAAAATTGATGAGCAATATGAACAATCTCAATGTTACAAGTCCATTCCTAGAGATCTTGATGTTCCTTGGTCCATAGTGTGCAACATAATCAAGAAGTGTACAACCCATGACTTTGTAGCTAATCTCCCTGGACATAGATGGCAGAGAAAATTAATGAAAGGTTGCAATGCAAATGGTGGATAAGCAGCTCCTTTCAAGTACCAAATAAAAATTCAAACTGTCCTGCAGGCTCAGAGTGTGTACAGTGTCAGCATAAACTATCCATTGATATTTGAATGAAATTAATCAGTATGGCAGGAGACCCAGGAGAACCACACTGTGAACACAGTTCTGCAAGACACAGGAGGGAAAGTCCTGAATTACACGCCGCCACATCGTGGTGTTTTCATGGCAACAGGCACAATTGTGTCCGATGCCTGGCGGTGTCTACCTTCCTGTGGCCGCGTTTAAATGTACCATTACAGTTGCTGTTGGGAGAAGGCACCCTTCAAATATGAGAGACCTGAAGCAGTTTGCTGGTAGGAAGCTTGTTGATGGTTATAGTGAAGCAATTGATTGTAGTTATTTATTCCAAAGGGTGTGCAACCAAATATTAAATTGAAGGTGCCAACCATTTTTGAAGTTTTGTGTGAACTTGTGTCCAACTTGCCTTTTTATCTCAGTTTTTTTTTATGTTATTGCAATGGATACAAAGGAAATAAATGTATATAACAAAACAGCGGTAAGTGCAATAATTTTATGGGAGAAATATTTAATTTCTCTGGAAAAATTTCAAGCATGCCAACACTTTCGGCCATGACTCTATATATTAAAATATATATGACCTTCAGTTGACCTTGTCTATATTGTTGGATATTATTGTGCTAACCTGATTCTCAATGTTCTAGGATTAATTTGATTTATCTTTTAAGTATACCCTTGGGGTACTTCACACACAACGATATCGCTAGTGATATCGCTGCAACGGCACAGGTTTTGTGATGTAACAGCGACCTCGCCAGCGATCTCGCTATGTGTGACACGTAGCAGCGACCAGGCCCCCGCTGTGAGATCGCTGATCGTTACAAAACTTTCTGGACCATTTTTTGGTAGTTGCGCTCCCGCTGGGCAGCGTGCATCGCTGTGTTTGACAGGGTCAACGATCTCAATACTATGCCCTATAGTGACAATTCCCAACTACCTCTGTATCATTCCGGATCATTGTTGCATCGATGGTGAGAGCTGACTGTTTGACATCTCACCAGCGACCACGTAGAGATGCACCTGTGATCCCGGCCAGGTCGGATCGTTGTCGGGATCACTGGTGCGTCGCTACGTGTAACTGGGCCCTTAGTCTTTTCCCTCTGTGTGTTTTATGATGTAGTGAATTGTGTTACTTGTTGTTTTGTGTGTGTGTGTGTGAGTGAGGACTGTGGGGGTGCATTATAATAAATGGAGGAAATGTGTGGGCTGTATTAATAGATGGGGAACTATGGGGGTGTATTATAATAGATGGAGGACTATGGGGCCCCCTTATACATGGAGAATTATAGGGGTGCATTATAATGATTGGAAGACTATGGGGCCACCTTATACATTGAAGACTATGGGGGTGTATTATAATACATAGAGGACTATGGGGTTGCATTATAATAATTGACAGACTATCGGGCTAACTTATACATGGAGGACTTTGGGGGTGCGTTCTAATACATGGAGGACTATGGGAGCTGCATTATAATATGTGGAGAAATATGGGGATGCATTATAATAATTGGAGTACTATGAGGGCTGCATTATTATAGTTGGAGGACTATGGGGGTTACCTTATATGGAGGACTATAGGGGTGCATTATAATACATGGGGGACTATAGGGTTGCATTATAATACATGCAAAACTATGGGGTGCATGATAATACTATGAGGTTGACTATGAGGTTGCATTATAATGGAGAACTATGGGATGCATGATAATGCATTAAGAATTATGGGGTGCATTATAATAAATGGAAGACTATTGAGGTTGATTACAATATATGGAGGGCTATGAGGAGTGTATTATAATATACAGAGGAATATGGGGAATGTATTATAATATACGGAAGACTATAGCGTGCATTATATAATATGTGGCGGTATTTGGATGGTTATTTATAGTATACTAGATAGCGGCCCGATTCTAAAGAATCGGGTATTCTAGCCTATGATTAGCAGGGTATACGGGGGCTTAGTGGTTAGCAGAGTATACAGGCGGGTCTGTGGGTAGCAGAGTATACAGGCGGCTCAGTGGTTAGCAGAGTATACAGGCGGGTCTGTGGGTAGCAGAGTATACAGGCGGGTCTGTGGGTAGCAGAGTATACAGGCGGGTCTGTGGGTAGCAGAGTATACAGGCGGGTCTGTGGGTAGGAGATTATACAGGCGGCTCTGTGGGTAGCAGAGTATACAGGCGGCTCTGTGGGTAGCAGAGTATACAGGCGGCTCTGTGGGTAGCAGATTATACAGGCGGCTCTGTGGGTAGCAGAGTATGCAGGCGGCTCTGTGGGTAGCAGAGTATGCAGGCGGCTCTGTGGGTAGCAGAGTATACAGGCGGCTCTGTGGGTAGCAGAGTATGCAGGCGGCTCTGTGGGTAGCAGAGTATGCAGGCGGCTCTGTGGATAGCAGAGTTTGATGTGGCGGGAGGCTGGAGGGGTGAGGAGAGGTGGCGCTGGAGGGGTGAGGAGAGGTCCGGCTGGAGGGGTGAGGAGAGGTCCGGCTGGAGGGGTGAGGAGAGGTCCGTCTGGAGGGGTGAGGAGAGATGCGGCTGAAGCGGCGACATGACCGCTCGGCGGCAGGACGTGGCTGCATGCTGGGGCTGATCGCAGCCCCAGTCACACGCCATTGTGCTCTGCGGCGGGGTGGGGGCTGCAGAGAGGGATCAGTCTCTCCCCTCAGGTCACACATGTGACCTGAGGGGAAGGAGCGGATTGGGCGGTGTGTGTGGTAAACCCAGGACGGCCATGCGATTGGTCCAGGACGCCGAGTCCTGGGCAATGGGATGGGCGTCCTGTGTGTACAACAGAGTGGGCAATCCGCTTGCAGGGGCGGCAGCGGTGGCCAATGGGAGTGAGCAGGGAATGTGAGTCTTTGCAGCTTGACACGCTGGGCTCACTCCCATTGGCCGCCGCCGCCCACAGGACGACGTCACTGGCACCCGGCCACAGCCCCTACACCGCTACTTCACCAGCATGGTGACACTGAGGCCCCAGCGGTGAGAGAGCGGCGAAGGGCGGAAGCCACCGCCGTCATCCGAGCAGCTTCGACCTCGCGGAGGCCGCGAGGCCGGTCGCGATGACGCGGGGCCAACGGTTGGCAGGATGGTGGCGGTGTCAGCTAGTGAGGCTGATTGGATGGAGGAGGCTGAGAGGATGGAGGAGGCAGAGGGGATGGAGGAGACTGTGAGCATGGAGGAGGCTGTGAAGATAGGGAGGCTGTGAGGACGGAGGAGGCTGTGAAGATGGAGGAGGCTGAGGGGATGGAGGAGGCTGTGACGATAGGGATACTGTGAAGATTGAGGAGGCTGTGAGGATGGAGGAGGCTGAGGGGATGGAGGAGGCTGAGGGGATGGAGGAGGCTGGGAGGATGGGGAGGCTGTGAGGATGGAGGAGACTGTGAGGATGGGGAGGCTGAAGGGATGGAGAAGGCTGAGGGGATGGAGGAGGCTGAGGGGATGGAGGAGGCTGTGAAATTCTTATACTTACCCTCCGCTAAGCGCTCTGTGCTGGGAGTAGTAGCAGGCAAAGTGCTGATAGGACCTTGCATGATGTCAGAATGACATCTGCGTTCGGAGCTGTGATTGGGCCGCTCGCGGTCATGTGATAAGTACGTCACATATCACATGACCGCAAGCGGGCCAATCACAGCGCAGATATGATTAATGCAAAGCAGTCTGTGGAGCGCTCAGGAAAGGCAGGCAGGGTTTCCACTGAATTCCACCTGAGGAAGACTGCTGTGTCAGTGGAAACGCTGTGAAGGAGAAAAATAAAAAGCTAAGTTTTATCTATAATTCACCCTGCCTGCCTTTCCTGAGCGCTCCACAGACTGCTTTGCATTAATCATATGTTCCAGTTTCTCTTATGGAGGATCAGCAGCAGGAGCAGCTTGGAAGGCACATCAACAAAAGGACCTGTGTGGTGTGAGGTGAAGGCCTGGAACTACAGGACCTTTCCTGTCTGAGTGGTCACGTGGTCAGAGCTGGGGCCAGAGGAAACAGCTCACAGGCAGCAGCACACAGAGATTCCAGGGAGAGCGATTAAGCTCCACAATTCAAGTGATTTACCAGGGCTGTGCAGGGCAGTGCACAGCCCTCCAAGGTGAGCAGCTTTTTTACTAGTTAGGGAAAGAAATTGTTTATACAGGTGCACCCATTGCGCATCCTTTTCTGTTTATTTACATATAATCACAGCGCAGAACGCAGATGTCATTCTGACATCATGCCAGGTCCTATCACCACAATGCCTGCTACTACTCCCATCAGCAAGCGCTCGGCAGAGGGTAAATATAAGAGATGAGACAGGAGCGGGGGAACGCGGGCGGGGCAGAAGGCGCAGGGGGGAGCGCGAGTGGGGCAGAAGGAGTGGGGGAAAGCGCGGGCAGGGCAGGAGGAGCGGGGGGCTGCGTGGAGGACGCGGGGCTGACGGTTGGCAGGATGGCGGTGTGTGTGTCGGGATGGCGGCTCGCGGTGGGCGCTAAAGCGCCACTGCTCGCCGCCATCTTGGATCACCCTGAGCGGGTATAGTGCCCAAGCCACTTCCGTCGTGTGACGTCATTTTTGTCCCTTGAAGACGGAAGTGGCTTCGGCTTTTATATATATGATGATGAAGAGCTATGTGGATGGTCATTATACTATATAGAAGGCTATGAGGGGCCCATTACGCTATATGAAAGCCTATGTAGGGGCCATTATAATATTTGGATAGTTATGAGGGAGCCTTTATACTTTACGGAGGACAATTTAAGGGCCATTATACTGTATACAAGCAATTATACAGTGTGAAGGTTTTTATGGAGTCCATCATACTATGTGGAGGGCTGTGTGGGGGCCATAATACTATTTGTTGGGATATTAAGGGCCATTATACTGCATGGAGGGTTGTTTGGGGACTATAGTTGGGGATCATACTTTGTTGAAGTTACATACTCTGCCAGTATAGCAGTGTAGTTGAGGGGGTGGGGACAGTAGGGTCATAATGCTAAGCCCGTGGAGAGTACTTTGGAGGAATTCATTGTTCATTTAATTCATACAGTGTTTGTGGGGCACTTTTGTTGGCATCATACTTTATGGCTTCAATGAAGGAGAAATCTAGGGCTTCAATAGGAGGAAAATTACTTTGAAATATCTGCAAAATTGTGAGATATGGTCTTATGTGACCCAGCCAGATATTTTTTTGGGTGTTAGGTGGGGATCCAATTAGAAATCATGGGCTGGTGAATTGGTGGGTGATGATTTGACATTGGCATAGCTTTGCTAGTGACAGATATAGTTTTTTCTTTTGTTTAGGATTTATAGCAATAGATTTTGTTGGCTTTTTCTGTCAGACTTGGATGGGTGGGTGTATGGGAGGGGGAGGGATAGCTGGGTTTGAAAGGTGGCCATTGGCAAGGTACTATGCTATGTTAACATGTTAGAAATTTGGATGTATTGGTCATTAATTTTGTACAGACTTAAAACTTTAATAAAAACTGATAAAAAAAAAAAAAAGAAATCATGGGACCCAATAGCAGAATGTCTATGTACGTGCCTGTGTGTGGGGGGGTCTCACTGTTGAGACCTGCACCGATGGGCAGATTGGGGAATTTTATCTCCATTCATTCTCTATAGGGCTACTGGAAACAAACAAGCACAGCATTCACCAGCCCTATATGGACTGAGTGGACTGCAGGTCTGACACATGCACTTCCGCTCCATTCTAATAGGGATAACATTACCCTGTTTGTGAATTGGTGCAGGTCACAGCTGCTGCATCCCACTGATCAAAAAGTTATCATCTATTATCTGTTTTTTGCCAGATAACCCTGTTAAAAGAAGAATCAAAACTGCCCTCCAATCAATCCCTAGCCACATCACTTAGCAGGTATCATTGGAGGAAGCTTTATGTGACAATGCTTTTTCCCTACACAATTTTAAACTTGGTCAATGTGAGACAGCCCTTTTAAAGAGAATCTGTCAGCAGGATTTCACCCCCACCCCCCAAACTATGCATATGTGCATATAGCTCTTTTTAAGATGAGTCCAGCCATACCTTTACATGGACAGTCTGTTATGTCCTTAATGACAATCGTTTGAATAGATATGCAAATGAAGCCAAAAGTCAATTGTTAATCTAAATCCTGTGTTACTCTAGTTTTATTCCTTGACCAATGTCTTCTCCTCCTGCTTGACTGATGGCTGCTTTACCTGAAGTTACACAGCATAGAGGATATCAGTCAAGTAGGAGGAAGGTGGGAAATAGAGCTGGAGTGACTGAGGCTTCACAATCTACATGCTCATTTTATTATCAAGTCAAACACTGATTTCTCAGTAATGGCGGAACGGGCTGGCCATGTAAAGGCATTGCCGGACTTTTCTTTGAATGAAGTACATGCACATATAAAATATTTGTTAGCGTAAAATCAAACTGACAGATTCCCTTTAACCCCTTCACAATATGACCAATTTCGATTTTGCACTTTCGATTTTTTTCTCCCCTTCTTCCCAGAGCCATAACTTTAGTATTTTTCTGACCACACAGACATACAGTATTACTTCTTGTTTCTTTATTTCTCGCAGGACGCGTTGTGCTTGTGAATGACACCATTCATTTTACTATATAGTGTACTGCAAAATAGGGGTAAAAAAATCCAAATAGGAAGATATTCAGAAAAACCCCACAATTCTGACATTCTTTGGGGAAATTGTTTTTACAGTATACATTTTGTTGTAAAAATGACCTCAGAATAAGACTTTCCTTATCAGTATAATTATGGAGAGGCCAAATATGTCCTTTTTTTTTTTTATTATTTTAGTAGTGAAAAAAAGTAGTAGTCTGCCAAAATAATATTTATAGGATGTGTTGCCATTCTCCAAGATCTGTAATGTTATTATTTAGTCGATGGAGCTGTGTTATATCTAATTTTTTTGCGGGACAAGCCAACATTTTTATTTATACCATTTTGGGGCTAGATATGTTTTGATTGCTTGTTACAGCATTTTTGTGGTATTGCATAGACCATAAAAAACATCATTTTTTTACTCTTGAATTTTTTCAATAAAAAAATATGCTTCAATAAAGAAATAAGTTTTCAGAAAATAGTGTGACTTAACAAATTGTCATGAAAAGGCAATACAATCAAATTACTACAGTATTCAGATTTCTTATAAACATATATAAGAGATAAAAGAACAGACTGTGGGGAGACACATAAGACATATACATAGACAGAAGGAGGGAAGGGATGTTTAAGGGTACTAAGGGTAGGGAGGGGAAAAGAGTTATATGACCCAGTAAAAAGGTCCTAAGTATTTAGAAGTTCCCAAAATGAGACCCAAGGGAACCAAATAAGGTTGCAGCTCTCTTCTGTGTCGTCATTCATAGCAGTGCAATAGTCAAAGTTTCTTTTATTTTTTTAGATATATAGATGGAGGGAGGTTTGCTTACAGTGAGAAGCTATGAAACATTGTGCGACCATCAAAATATGTAGATGTCTTGTAGTGATTTTAGATAAATTTAGTGGACAGACATGAAGTAGGAAAGGCTTAGGTTGTAAGGGTAAATCTAAGTCAAAGACCTGTTTAATCACTTCCTGTACTTTTGTCCAGAATGGTCTTATCAAAGAGCACTCCCATGTTTTTTAAAACTTTTTTTTTTAGGTTTCATTATTCTTAATAGTAGAGAACATGAAGCTGCAATCGTGTGATCGCTTGTGCTATATACAGCAAAGGCCACAGCATTGCTGCATGTATTGAAATGCAGAGTTTTCTTTGAAGCCCGTCCACAGACAGGGCATCAAGGGGAGCGCTGCAATGACAAGCACAGAGATCTTCAGCAGACACCCTACTGTCATAGAAACCCATCAGTGGCCCACAATCACGTCACAAACGAGCCAATGGGTGCCTAGAATGACGAGCCCTTATGTCTGCACGTGTTAAATCCTGCTGCCAGAGTTTAACAGTGGGATTTAACAGCTTAAGGGTATGTGCCCACAGGACTTTTTTTAAGCAGTCCTGCACGCAGAAAGACCGGTCCTGGTTTCAAGCATCCTAGAGTCCTTGCCAGGAGATTTGCTGTGTTCAGGTCCTGCGTTTTTCGTGCATTTTTGTGCGTTTTTACTGTGTTTTTTATGCGTTTTTGATGCTGCATTTTTCCAGCGGTTTTGCCATTGACTGCAGCAAAAACGAAGGAAAATAGAACATGTCAATCCTCTCCCATCCGCAGCAAAATGAGAGGGATTTGACAGTTCTTGACACTTGCAAAACCAATGTGTGGGCACAGCATTTCTGTGAAACACATTGGTTTTGTTGGGAATCCCAACTGCAGGAACAAATTAGCATAAATTACCATAAAACCAATGGTAAACTGCATGCAGAAAACGCACCAAAAACGCTGTAAAAACATCCTGTGGGCACATACCCTCACAATCGTGGCCCAAGCTCAGCTTCACAAGGAATTATTAGAGGCAATACACAGCCATTATCTTCTAAAAATGGGACATGCGCACCCAATTCTCCCACTGTACACTCACTTGTGACTTGCAGCGTACATGTATGGCAAATGTTATGAAGGGGTTAAGAATCTGTCTTATTTAAAAAAAATAAAAATGTAAGCATTATGTTCTGTTGATTGTGAGATTGCTTGCTATGCTATAACTTATCTTGGGCAGGTAATGTGCCAGTGTTAGAATACATTATCAAGTCTGTGTGGCAGAAATATGATGTAATGTAGATTCATTTTCACATTTGACTCTTCTTATTTCCAGCACAGAAGCCTGAAACCTCACCATGGCAGATAGCACTGTTTAATGTAATTTATCTGTATTTCATTAGACACTGAATTTGTTTAATATTCTTTTTTTTTTTGCATAAAAAATATGCATTTTGGATAGGAAAGGTGTTATCTGCATGTATTTTGTGATGATAGCGCCCTCTTGTGTATATAAATATAATACATACAACTTTTTTATGTACTTCCTTTTCCATAGGTACGTGTATTATTAGATATTTATATAGTGTAATCAGGGAATTACAACAGGTAGATTTATATATATATATATATATATATATATATACCACAGTGATGAATTTAGAGAAGGATATTTGAAGTAAAACTTACGTCCCTTCTTGTAGGTAAGCATTCCCTTTCAATCTGAGATAGTTAATAACAAATAATAATATTTTTATGGAGATGACATTTTTGTATAGGAGTTGTCTAAAGAGTAATGGAGCTGCTTTCTCTTCTGTATCTTAGAGGGGCCATATTGAAAGGGTTTTCTTCATGAAAACTTCATAACACAAGTATGTCTTCTGAAGATCTGACAGTCAGCTGATAGTCCTGGGAGAAGTTATGTCCTGTAACACGTTATCACACGGCATCCCGGTTATGTGAATGGTCAATTAGATGAAATGGAGGGGCACGCTGATTTTTCTAGAATAAGAGCTGCTTTTTTATTGGTAGCTCATTCTTGTAATAGACCAGGGCTCCTAAGTGATCTCTCCTTCAGGACTGGCTTACAGTCGTGGCAGAAAGTGTTAGCACCCTTGAAATTGTTCCCAAAAAATTAAGTATTTCTCCTAGGAAATAATTGCAGTTAGGCTACTTTCACATCATGTTTTTCTCCTTCGCCTCATTGGGGGACACAGGACCGTGGGTGTTATGCTGCTGTCCACTAGGAGGCGACACTAAGCAATCTGCAAAAGAGTAACAGTGGCTCCTCCTCCTCAGCATACACCCCTGGGGCAGGCACTGCCTCCTCAGTTTTTTGCTTAGTGTCGAAGGAGGCACACGTCCATTTTCCTCTTGGTGAATTTTCATCATAAAGAAGAAAAGTGGGTCCGGTGTGACCCCCGGCATGCTCCTCCCTCGGCCACCCACTGTTGGGGCGCTGGGTTGAAGTTGAGAATCGTTACATATGCCGTACTCCTTTCTCGGCCTCCCACTGTTGGGTTGCTGGGTTAAAGTTGAGACAGCCCAGCATAACATCCACCTTCCTCATTCCCTGCGGTCTGAGGTGAAGTAGAGATGACTGCCTGCCAGATGACGTCCCCCTAATCACCCCTGGGTGTTTTAGGCAGTGGCAACACCAGGTATCAGCAGCACAGGCTGCATGGGCTGGAGACTGCATGACTGCCTGCAGCAGCGCAGGTTATGCAGGAGCCTGCACAAGGGATGCTGGGCTGGATGAGAGGGCACTTACTGCAGCCAGGCCTCAGGCACAAGGCTGACAGGGGCACAGCAGCTGGACACTTGCAAGCTGCATCCAAGTGCAGCTTTTCAGCTCAGTGCTTATCCTCTGCTATACTGGCGGTTCTCCGCCAATGCCAAGGGGGGACATCACATTTCCCCGTTTTTCTGGGCCCCCCAGCGGTTTTTTTTCGCGCCTCCGCGCCGGCACCTCACTATTTCCGGGGACCTCAACTAATTGAGGCCCCGGCTTGGGCCTAGCGCGGAGGTCGCCGCCCCTGTGCCGCCCCCGTCCCGCCCCGCTGGATGACGCTGACCGCGCGTCATAGCGGGGGCGGAGCCGAGAACGGGCGCGCTTTCCAGCCGGATCCCACCCGTTTAGCTCCGCCGCTTCCTCCTTCTCCTCCACGGTCGCCATTACAGCACGTGGAGCGTTCAGCCATCCAGGGGGACACAGGATCCGGGCGGCCTGTCGCACAGCGGCGCTGGGACTAGTAAGACCTCTGCAGGGATCTGCTCTGCAGAGGTTCTCTGTCCCTCTCTCCCTCTCCTCCACATCCCCTCCTGCAGCAGGCACTGTTACAGGGGGAAAGTCTCCACAGTGACCCTATTCAGCCCCACCACTAAGGGTCCAGGCACCTAGCTGGATAGCTAGAGAGTGCCTGTTTACTCAGGGGTCTCCTGGTTACCTCTTTTTTCTGCACTATAGCCCATACCACAATGTCTGGCAGTAAGAGTAAGAAAGGCTCCAAGGCAGCCAGCACTTACTATGCTACCTGCACTATTTGTCAGGCTGACCTCCCTGCAGGATGCACCTCGCCACATTGTGAGAGCTGCACGCAGGCTGCAGATTCTGAGACCCCCACTGACCGGACGGCTACCAGTGTCCCTGACCCTACCCCTGCATGGGCCGCAGTTATGTCTCAGAATATGACGCAGTCCATTGACAGATTGTCTGCCACACTGCTGCAGTTTATGCAAGCCCGTTCGCCTCCTGAACCCGCCGTTCAGGCTTCTGCGTCTCAGCCAGAAGTCTTGGAACCGCGACATACTGCCGACCCTGCCCCGTCAGTCTCCGACTCTGGCCGTAAGAGACCTCCTCCATCTCCAGAGTCCCCTGTGGGATCTGCATCCCGCAGGCGTCAAGATGACGCGCAGGAGTCCGAAGGTCTCTGTTCTACGGACTCAGAGGGTCATTTAGATGAGTCCCGAGACTTAGATGCGACCGATACGGTGGCACTGGTGGAGGATTTGATTACTGACATCAACCAGGTCCTGGAGGTGTCAGACCCTCCGGCTGATGTGCCGGAGCACAAGGTGTCCTTTAAAAGAGCCCGGAGACCACACAAGCATTTCTCGGACCATCCAGAGTTCCAGGAAATACTTAAAAAGCATAGGTTACATCCTGACAAACGGTTTGGTAACCGTAAGGCTCTGGAAACGCGTTATCCTTTTCTGCCTAAGGTTACCCAGGATTGGACAGATCCGCCACAGGTGGACCCGCCCGTATCCCGTCTAGCTACCAAGACCCTCCTGTCCTTACCGGACAGTTCATCCATAAAGGACGCCACTGACCGTCAGGTGGAGCAGATGGCGAAGTCCGTTTTTGAGGCCTCAGGCTCTTCTCTAGGCCCAGCCTTTGCTTCAGTCTGGGCCTCTAAGGCTATTATGACTAGAGCTAATTCGGTACACTCGGCTCTTCGGTCCTTGCAGGTCGACCCAGCCTTCTTAGACCAGGTTACTCAAATTGCGGTTACCGCCGAATATTCTATGCATGCTGCCTTCGATTCGGCTAACTGTGCCGCGGCTGCGGCTTCCAACGCCATAACTATTAGGCGAGCCCTCTGGTTAAGAGAGTGGAAGGCAGACGCAGCGTCAAAAAAGTCGCTCACATGTCTTCCGTACAATGGTGGCCGTTTATTTGGCGAAAAGCTGGATCAATTGATTTCAGACGCCACTGGGGGTAAGAGTACCTCTCTTCCACAACGTCAGATTAAGCGACCCTTCACTCGTCGCCAACAAACCCGTTTCCGATCCTTTCGGAACTCCTTTGGTTGGTCAGTCTCGAAGCCCCCAACGGCGGCCAATAGGTCCCCCCGTAGGGAACGCACCCAGACGACACGGAAGACTGGCGCAAACTGGCAGTCCCATTCTCGCCAGCCCAGATCTAAGGGCTCAAAGCCTAGCAGATTCTCTTCTTCCTGACTCTCCCCACTCGGGAGACACTATTCAGGTTGGCGGCCGACTTTCTCGCTTTCGTCAGGTCTGGCTCGCTTCTACCGACGACAAGTGGGTAAACACCTTGGTGTCTTCCGGATACACCATAGAATTTACGGCCCTTCCTCCAAATCGTTTTTTTCTGTCAATCCCACCTGCTCATCCGCCCAAGGCTCGCACCTTCTTTCAAGCGGTGAATTCCCTTCTGACGGCCGGTGTCATCATACCGGTACCGCCAGCCGAACGCTTCCAAGGGTTCTACTCAAACCTTTTTGTGGTACCCAAAAAAGGAGGAGCGGTTCGCCCCATTCTAGATCTAAAACAGTTAAACTCCTTCGTGAAGGTTCGGCATTTCCGCATGGAGTCACTGCGCTCCATCATAGCGTCCATGGAGAAGGACGAATTTCTCGCGTCCATCGACATACAGGACGCTTACCTTCATATCCCAATCGCGGCAATTCACCAGCAGTTTCTCCGATTCGCCATCAACCAGGACCATTATCAGTTTGTGGCCCTCCCGTTCGGCCTAGCGACGGCTCCCAGGGTGTTCACCAAAGTCATGGTGGCTGTCATGACCATACTGCACACAAGAGGACTGGTAGTCCTCCCATACCTAGACGATTTGCTCATCAAAGCTCCCTCCTTCAGGGAGTGTCAGCAGAGTGTTTCCATCACGGTGGACACCCTGCGTCGTCTAGGCTGGTTGGTGAATCTGCGGAAGTCGTCTCCAGTCCCGTCACAATGTCTAACATTCCTCGGGATGCGCTTCCACACCCCCAGGGGTCTGGTCCTTCTCCCTCAGGAAAAGGCGAAGGCCCTTCGACAGGGAGTCCACACCCTCCTACGGCCGTTTCCTCAATCGATTCGGTTCGCCATGCGAGTCTTGGGCAGGATGGATGCCTCTATGGAGGCGGTGCCGTTCGCTCAACTTCACCTCAGGCCTCTCCAACGGGAGATTCTGACTTCGTGGAACAGGAACCCTTCTGCCCTGGACAGATTATTCCGGTTGTCTCCTGCAGCGAGGAGCTCCCTCCATTGGTGGCTCAAACCTCGTTCCCTCACAAGGGGAAGGTCCTTTCTACCGGTTTGCTGGAAGATAGTCACCACCGACGCAAGTCTCAGCGGATGGGGAGCGGTACATCGTCATCACACGGCACAGGGAACATGGTCCCCAGCGGAGTCGGCCGAACCCATCAATCTCCTGGAAATCCGAGCCATATTTCTAGCTCTGAAGGCTTTTCATTCCATGCTGGCAGGAACACAAGTCCGGATTCAGTCAGACAATGCCACGGCCGTGGCATACATCAACCATCAAGGCGGAACCCGCAGTCTCCAGGCCATGCACGAAGTGCACCGCATTCTACACTGGGCAGAATCGACGAACTCAACGCTGTCAGCAGTTCATATCCCGGGAGTGGAAAACTGGGAAGCGGATTTCCTCAGTCGCCAGGGCATGGACTCGGGAGAGTGGTCTCTACATCCCGACGTGTTCCAGCAAATATGCCGTCGCTGGGGACTCCGGACGTAGATCTGATGGCATCTCGGTTCAACACGAAGGTTCCCATGTTTATAGCCAGATCTCACGACCCGCGAGCTCTAGGGGCGGATGCCCTAGTTCAGAATTGGTGTCTCAGTTCCAGCTGCCTTACATCTTCCCTCCTCTGCCTCTCATTCCCAGAGTGGTGCGGAAAATCAAGCAAGAGGGCATTCCAGTCATTCTCATTGCCCCAGACTGGCCCAGACGGGCATGGTACGCCGATCTCGTGCAGCTCACGGCGGACGTTCCTTGGTGCCTCCCTTGTCGCCCCGACCTCCTGTCTCAGGGCCCGTTTTACCACCAGAATTCAGACGCCCTGAATTTGATGGCGTGGCCCTTGAGACCTGGGTACTAACCCAAGCAGGTTTCTCCTCTGCCGTTATTCAGACCATGATCAGAGCACGGAAGTCGGCATCGGCAAAAATTTATCATCGCACCTGGAAAGCCTTTTTCGCGTGGTGCTCTTCTCGGGATCAACCCCCTCTTCCCTATTCCTTGCCGTTAGTTCTAGGGTTCCTTCAGTCGGGGTTAGAATCTGGTCTCTCCCTAGGTTCCCTTAAGGGTCAGATTTCAGCTCTTTCAGTACTTTTTCAATGCCGCCTTGCTGTAAAGCCACAGGTTAAAACTTTTCTCCAAGGAGTCAATCACATTGTCCCTCCATACAAACGCCCTTTAGACGCGTGGGACCTTAACCTGGTACTTACGGCTCTGCAGGAACCTCCCTTTGAACCTCTTCGGGACACCTCTCTCCTCCTTCTGACTCTGAAGGTGGTTTTTCTAGTGGCTATCACTTCCCTTCGCCGAGTGTCGGAACTCTCTGCGCTTTCTTGTAAGCCACCCTTCCTGGTTTTCCATCAGGACAAGGTTGTACTCCGTCCGGTGCCGTCATTCCTGCCTAAGGTGGTCTCCTCATTTCATTTGAATGAGGATATTTCATTGCCCTCCTTTTGTCCGGCTCCGGTTCACAGGTTCGAACGAGCTTTGCATACTCTGGATCTCGTCAGGGCGCTTCGCATTTATGTGTCTAGAACTGCGCATTTCCGTAAGTCAGATACTCTGTTCATTCTGACGGAAGGCCCTCGTAAGGGTATGCCAGCTTCCAAGGCTACACTGGCTAGGTGGATTAGATCAGCTATCCAAGAAGCCTACAAGATGAAAACTACTCCTCTTCCAGCGGGGATCAAGGCACATTCTACCCGAGCCGTGGGGGCCTCTTGGGCCGTTCGGCACCAAGCCTCGGCTATCCAAGTGTGTAAGGCGGCCACCTGGTCGAGTTTACACACTTTTACCAAGCACTACCGTGTTCATACCCAGTCCTCGGCGGACGCTAGTCTGGGTAGGTGCATCCTTCAGGCGGCAGTTGCTCACCTGTAGGTATTTATCTGTTTACTGACTTGTTCAGTATCATTAGTTCCATTGTCTTTCCCACCCAGGGACTGCTTTGGGACGTCCCACGGTCCTGTGTCCCCCAATGAGGCGAAGGAGAAAAGGAGAATTTTGTATACTTACCGTAAATTCCTTTTCTCTTAGCCTCTAATTGGGGGACACAGCACCCACCCTGTTGGCCATACGGCCTTGTTTCTAGTGGTTTTTGTTACTCTTATATTGTTACGTTATGGCCTTGCCAGGCTCTGTTGGTATTGGTTAACCTTGTTACTTCTCCTACTGCTTTAGCACAAAACTGAGGAGGCAGTGCCTGCCCCAGGGGTGTATGCTGAGGAGGAGCCACTGTTACTCTTTTGCAGATTGCTTAGTGTCGCCTCCTAGTGGACAGCAGCATAACACCCACGGTCCTGTGTCCCCCAATTAGAGGCTAAGAGAAAAGGAATTTACGGTAAGTATACAAAATTCTCCTTTTTTCCTGTCCGTGGGGATCCTGTTTTTTTTTTTTTTTTTTAACCATATTTTTATTGGGCTGTAAATATTACACAAGTGTCAAAATATTCGAATAAGCATATCCAACATTAATTTACACGAAGCAAATAACTTTTTCTGAAATTAACAGTACTTATCCAGTTGCAGTTACGCCTCAAAAATCTCAACAAACCCTTCCCCACCCACTCCGGAAATCATCCATTATTCCTATCGTGTCTTGTAGTCTCGAAAAAGTATGAACATGCTATATATATACCAATTCCACATTCGTTTTAGTCTTTTAAACATCACATCTCAGTCTACCAAGTGTCCCTCCTAACTACCCCTCTGCATACCAGACCGTCGAACGAAAGGGTAGCATAAAATTGATTATGTCACCATCTGTAAATTCTTTTTCAATAAATATTTTCCATTTGAAGAAAAATTTCTTGGTTAGTTTATTTGGATTGCGTATCGCATCCATCGATTCAAGTGTCAGAGTATGGCGCATCATCATTTTGATCTGGTTCAGGTCTGGGGGTTTGTCATTGAGCCAGAGAAGGAGTCTTTTAGCTATTATCGCAATATAATGCCATAGGACATGTGGGTGCCTGTGAGCTCCAGTATCCGTCTGGTAGTGGAAGATCCAACGTAACGGATCTAGACCCTCCATATCTCCACATATCTCCTTAGCCCAATTTACCACCTTCCTCCAGTAATCTTGTGAATCAGGGCAGGACCAAAGACCATGTTCCAGGTCCGTCATCTCCATTTTACATTTTGGGCAGTGAATCCATCTCCCTTGGTTGGCCTGGGAGGGGGGAACATTAAAACCCTTTAAAAAAAAAATTTATGAGGTCTTCTAGTGTATTGACGCCTTTTTCTTTCCAAGTTTTAAATAGAGAGTTTTCACGACCCAATTCAAAGGCCGGGCGGGGATCCTGTTTTTTGCAGGACTCCACGGACAAGAAAGGACAGTACCTTTAGACTAAGGCCGGCTTCAGACTGCGTGTGTGATCCGATCCGTAGCTGTCCGCTTGAAGCAGACAGCCGCGGACCGGATCAGCACACAGGACTGGGGGGCTATTATGCCCTCCGATCCTGTGTGCAGCCGCACGCAGTTCCTGCTGCTGATAGGTGAGGATCGCGGGCGCCGCGGTCCTGACCTGTCAGCGGCTGCACACAGGATCGGAGGGCATAATAGCCCCCCGGTCCTGTGTGCTGATCCGGTCCGCGGCTGTCTGCCTCAAGCGGACAGCTACGGATCGGATCTCAAACGCAGTCTGAAGCCGGCCTAAGTAGTCTCAGTCAATTACTTCCTATAACGATCAACAAGATTCTTAGGGTTCATTCACACAGAGCGTTTGTGTTTCATTTTTGTTGATCCTTTTGTGGTGGAGTTTCTGCAACAAAAACAGATCCTTTTTTTTTTTTTTTTTGCAAAAAAGCATCACAAACACATCATCCATTTGTGTTGCTTATTTGATCTGTTTTCGGGGGACACAGACAGACATACAGACAAACACACAAACGATATTACTCTCACTGGCAAAGCCACAGTGAGCCCCGGTGATGTCTTCTTTCCGGGCATCGGCAGGCTTTGCGTGTATCAGTGCTTACAGGACTTGCCCTTGTGACTCAGGCTGTCACATGAGCAGATCCTGTCAGTACCGTAACCGCAGTGTGGAATTAAGCCGTCACGTGACGGAAAGGAAAGGATCAAAACCCATCTGATCTTTATGAATTGGTTGCAGCAACCACATATTAAGTCTATTTGCCAATAATATATGGGAAAAAAAATTTAGCTCAACATTTAAGAGAGGAATTGGTCTGTAATTAGCGCAGTTGTAGGGATCCTTACCCATTTCGGGAATAAGAATCAAATAAGAGTGGGATGAGGTCTCAAGAATAGGAGAACCTGTCAAGAAGGAGTCAAATAGTTTAACCATATGGGGACTTAAAATGTCAAAAGTTTATAATTGAGGTATGTCACGGCAAGATCCCCCACTATTTCCGAAATTGGCTTATTTATTTTGCTGATAACATTGTTAGACCAAGACCTGATAAATAGTTATTTATAAGGGTAGCCCTATTTGTTAAGTTTAAGAAGAAGGGTGTCTTTGAGATTATAAAGCTGTTTATAAAATTTAGGGGAACCTGACCCCTAAAAATGACCCCCCAGCCTATTAATACATGTCCCTGCACCCTGAGTATGCTAATCTAGCGATGCATTTCTGTAAAAATAGTGTATTTGTGAAGTTTAGAAAAGTGCTTTTATTACCTCCGGATCTGGGGCTTCTGAGATCTTGTAAAGTCACACAGGGCGTTCTCTCCAATACCTACACTGTAATTATTCACGCCCCCCCGATGGGCGTGATAATCCTCATTGATCATCATCTCCCCCTCCATGGGCGCGGAATAGCCGGTATGACACGATTCGCGTCATATCCGGCTCTCATGACTTCGTACACCCACGTACACCTCGCATTGCGCATGCGCGGGGTTACTTTACAGCAGCTTATCTTAGTCAATATCTCTTGAAATGGTTGGCTACTGCTACTACCACTTCCTTTATTTAATCTTGCTTTTTCTGGGGGGTTCCATCAGGGGCAGTAACAGGAGATAGATAACCTGTTAGCCCTTCAGGCGATTAGGCTGCTTTCACACTAGCATTTTTTACAAATTGCGGCCGGTGCGGCAGATTTACCGCATATTCCGCATAACGGCCGCCCTTGCGGCAAGCCCCATGCATTGTCTATGGGGCTTGCGGCAAGTGCGGTATAGCCGCGGTTCAGGCAGTTGCGGCTGTGAAAAAAAATGAGGGCAGCAGCGTTTTTTCCGCTGCTGAAAGCGCCGGAACCGCGGTTACACTGCACCTGCCGCAAGCCCCATAGACAATGCATGGGGCTTGCCGCAAGTGTGCCGCAAGTTATGCGGCAGATGCAGTAAATCTGCCACATCTGACGCAATTTGTAAAAAAAACGCTAGTGTGAATGAAGCCTTAGAGGTTAACTAGAGTCTCAGGTGAGGTGTTCCATTCCCCCAGAATTGCTGAGCAATAACTGTGTTGAGGTACAGTGGCAGCACATTGAGGTCTTGACAGGATTAACTGTCTCTGCTGGGGTGTTAACTTCCTCCAGTATTGTTGAGTGGTCACTGTGGTGGGTACACTGGCAGCAGAGTGAGATTTTGGTAGATGCTGTAAAATGATGGCCGGGGTGTAAGGAGCACACATGCCTGAGATGACTCTTCTATCCCCCTGTAGTCACTGGGATGGACCTTGTTCCAGCCATCTGCCACTGACAGGGCAAATGTGGGAAACAGATCTAGTGTTCCAAGCTGGGTGGATGCAAGTCCGCAATAAATTTAGTGTGGGTGGGAGCTCTGACTTCACTGCCTAACTGCCTTCACTAATAGAGGTAATATTTCTGCCATCTATGCCGCACTCTCAGCAGGAGAGTAGTCCCACCTCCAGATGCTGACACTGTCAGATACTGAAGCCAGAGCAGCAAGCAGACAGCGTCAGCCTTCAGAGGTGGGGTAACTCTCCTGTTGAGAGTGCGGCATGAACAGCAGACATATTACCTCCGTTAGTGAAGGGCACTGTGCTGCACTCTCGGTAGGAGAGTTGCTCCACCACTGGACGCTGACACTGTTTGCTTGCTGTTCTGGCTTCAGTTGTCTGATAGTGTGAGCATGCAGTTGTGGGGCAACTGTCCTGCTGAGAGTGTGGCATGAGCCTCATTCGTAGATGAGGGTCATTTTTTTCCGAAACACGTTGGATTGATTCCTGAACCTGTGCCGTTCTGTGCTGCTAAGATGTAAAACTTTTTAATACACTGAATAAAGATTTTACTTTTAATTCAATCATTTCTCCGGACGCTGTAATTTTTCTTGCCTTTAAGGATTGATTAGCGTATAGCATTAGTTTCCACTTAACCATCCGATTCTGGGACCCCCACATTCTTATGTTGCATCTGCTGCCCCTGTTGTACATGTCTTTAGTGTGAGAGTGCAAACTATTCACAGGACTTTTTGGTAATGTTTCCAACTGCTGAAGCTTTAACACATGAGATCTGATGGCATCATGGTCCTCCGTAAGAGAGTGCAGTCTACCATCGATAAGATGTAAATCTTGTCATATTAATGCAATGTCAGACCGACAGGCTTTCTTCACTTCAGTTGGTAAAGTTTTAAAGTCTTCTTTGGATGACAGACAACTAACATATTTTTTTCCAATTAACTGAGGTATAAGGGGCTCATTGTCACGTAATTCCTTCTCTAAAGAGGGGAACATAGACCATCCCCTAATAGCCTTAGTGTCCAGATCCCATGTCCAGATCGCTCTTTGGGCAACCAAATACAAATTTTTTTTTACCACATACGGACTATCAAATGCTTTGCTTAGATCACAGACTAGTTGCATGCATTGCTCATGTGTGATTTTGGTCCATTTTTCCACACAAACACTCTTCAAATCCTTTAGATTTTGTGGGTTCCTTCTATGAGCTCTGAGCTTTACTTCCTTCCGTAAAATTTCCATTGTATTCAAGTTGGATGATTGGCTGGGCCATTCTATCAGTTTTATTTGCTTTCTCTCAAACCAATAGAGTGTTTTCTTGGCTGTGTGTTTGGGATAATTGTGTTGCTAAAATGTCCACCCTCGTTTCATCTTCAATATCCAGGTAGATGGCAGCAGATTGTTATCAAGAATTTGTCAGTACATTTGTCCATTCCTGCAATAATATGAATTTTGCCAATGCCATATGCTATAAAACAGCCGCACACCATGATGTTTTTATCTCCAAACTTTACTTTTGGTATGGTGTTTTAGGGGTGATATGCAGTGCCTTTTGGCCTCCAAACATCGGGTGTATTATAGCATCCAAAGAGTTCATGTTTACTCTCATCTGATAAGAATAAATTCTCTTTATTTCACATGCTTGTCTACAGTTGTGGCCAAAAGTATTGACACCCCTGCAATTCTGTCAGATAATACTCAGTTTCTTCCTGAAAATGATTGCAATCACAAATTCTTTGGTATTATTATCTTCATTTACTTTGTCTTCAATGAAAAAACACAGAAATAATTGTCCTAAAGTCAAATTGGATCTAATTCCACACCAAACATAAAAAGGGGGTGGACAAAAGTATTGGCACTTTTAGAAAAATCATGTGATGCTTCTCTAATTTGTGTAATTAACAGCACCTATAACTTACCTGTGGCACCTAACAGGTGTTGGCAATAGCTAAATCACACTTGCAGCCAGTTGACATGGATTAAAATTGACTCAATCTCTGTCCTGTGTCCTTGTGTGTACCACGTTGAGTATGGAGAAAAGAAAGAAGACCAAAGAACTGTCTGAGGACCTGAGAAACCAAATTGTGAAGAAACATGAGCAATCCCAAGGCTACAAGTCCATCTCCAAAGACCTGAATTTTCTTGTGTCTACCGTGCGCAGCGTCATCAAGAAGCTTAAAGCGCCCATGGCACTGTGGCTAACCTCCCTAGATGTGGACGGAAAAGAAAAATTGACGAGAGATTTCAAAGCAAGATTGTGCAGATGGTGGATAAAGAATCTCGACTAACATCCAAACAAGTTCAAGCTGCCCTGCAGTCCAAGGGTACAACAGTGTCAACCCATACTATCCGTCGGCGTCTGAATGAAAAGGGACTGTATGGTAGGATACCTGGGAAGACCCCACTTCTTACCCCGAGACATAAAAAAGCCAGGCTGGAGTTTGCCAAAACTTACCTGAGAAAGCCTAAAACGTTTTGGTCAGATGAGACAAAAGTAGAGCTTTTTGGGCAAAAACATCAACATAGAGTTTACAGGAGAAAAAAAGAGGAATTCAAAGAAAAGAACACGGTCCCTACAGTCAAACATGGCGGAGGTTCCCTGATGTTTTGGGGTTGCTTTGCTGCCTCTGGCACTGGACTGCTTGACCGTGTGCATGGCATTATGAAGTCTGAAGACTACCAACAAATTTTGCAGCATAATGTAGGGCCCAGTGTGAGAAAGCTGGGTCTCCCTCAGAGGTCATGGGTCTTCCAGCAGGACAATGACCCCAAACATACTTCAAAAAACACTAGAAAATGGTTTGAGAGAAAGCACTGGAGACTTGTAAGGTGGCTAGCAATGAGTCCAGACCTGAATCCCATAGAACACCTGTAGAGAGATATAAAAATGGCAGTTTGGAGAAGGCACCCTTCAAATATCAGGGACCTGGAGCAGTTTGCCAAAGAAGAATGGTCTAAAATTCCAGCAGAGCATTGTAAGAAACTCATTGATGGTTATCGGAAGCGGTTGATCTCAGTTATTTTGGCTAAAGGTTGTGCAACCAAGTATTAGGCTGAGGGTGCCAATACTTTTGTCTGGCCCATTTTTGGAGTTTTGTGTGAAATGATCAATGTTTTGCTTTTTCTTCATTTTCTTTTGTGTTTTTTCATTTAAGACAAATTAAATGAAGATAATAATACCAAAGAATTTGTGATTGCAATCATTTTCAGGAAGAAACTGAGTATTATCTGACAGAATTGCAGGGGTGTCAATACTTTTGGCCACAGCTGTATATTGTAGTGTGTATATATGTGGCCTCACTGATCATCTGGGGCAGCACAGTAGCAGTAACCCGATCCGCAGACAGTGCTAACCTTTCACCTGGGCATAGCAGCAGCTGCACTGGGATAGGACCTTAGGAGTCACTGTGCGGTCCCTGGAATCAGAAAGCCTGCTGGAGCGGAGAGAGGAAAGCGGAGACCCGGGGCTGAGTGTGATCGGGAAGAGGAAAGCAGAGACCGGCCGGAGGTGAGAGATCAGCGCCATCACTGACACCATGTGCTGATGCTCCGGCTACAACCACACACTGCACCCGCCTATACCCGATCACTGAGAGGCCGGACTGCGCCTGTCTCTCTGTAACAGAAAACACAAGCAGCTGACAGTCCCGTTCAGAGAGGGAGAGGCCGTCAGGGTCACTGATCCGAGTCTCGTCCGAGAGACTCGCGTGTAAGTAGGATAGTGTGTTTCCACCCTTACAAGATCTGTTCCTCCAGGAGAAGCACTCACCCCTCCCAGGCAAGATGGATGTAAAGAGACTGCATAGCTCTGAGTTGCTCAAGAGACAGCTTGAGGATACTTTGAGTGGCCAAAGTAGTTCAATTCCCAGGAGTATAAAGTCACAATTGCCAGGATTTAATTTCTCAGTTTTTTTTAATTTCACACATCTCTATTGTTATTCCCCATTCTTCACACTTTAAATATCACATTATATACATATTGGCAGTGGTTTTACTTCTGTTTTATTTCTATTCTTCTGAAAAGTAAAGTAATTATAGTTTGATGGAAAATGTTTGAGATGGGCCAGGAAATGAACAGTGAGAACACACGGTACTGTGAAAAGATCTAATAAATAATGTGTGATAAGGCCCTGCTGGAATGAGATATTCCACCTGATCATTGGCTTTATATACAACATGTGCCAGGAACTCTAGTCCCAAACTACAGCCATGGTTTATAATAAAAAAAAATGTTTCATCAGTAACATCCTGTTCAGATCTCAAACTGATCCATAAGAAATCAGAAGCTGCATACAAATTAGACAACCCATAGGCAATGGTCGCTCACTGTGATGTAGAACAATCTGTATACTCCTCTACCTCCTCACTGTATATCTACTGTATACTCTTCCATCTCCTCACTGTATATCTGTTGTATACTCCTCCATCTCCTCACTGTGTATCTGCTGTATACTCTTCCATTTCCTCACTATATATCTGCTGTATACTCCTCCACGTCCTCACTGTATATCTACTATATACTCTTCCATCTCCTCACTGTATATCTGCTGTATACTCCTCCACGTACTCACTGTATATCTGCTGTATACTCTTCCATCTCCTCACTGTATATCTGTTGTATACTCCTCCATCTCCTCACTGTGTATCTGCTGTATACTCTTCCATCTTCTCACTATATATCTGCCGTATACTCCTCCACCTCCTCACTGTATATCTGCTGTATACTCCTCCACCTCCTCACTATATATATCTGCTGTAAACTCCACCTCCTTCACTTTAAACACCGCTTTACTGATTGGTCACGGCCAGCCAATCAGCCATATTGGCGAGGGATTTAACCCCCACTCACAGCGCGACGTAGTTACAGTTACATATTCATGTAATGGTTTATATATTTTGCTGATCTGTTTAAGAATTTCGTTCAGTTGTATTAAGTTCTATGAGCAATAAAATTTAATAATAATGTATATATTTTACCCGAAAGATCCTGTGTATTCATTACATTGTTCTTCAATCTTCATAAATAAACTACATACATACTCTAGAATACCCAATGCGTTCGAATAGGGCCACCATCTAGTATGTCTATATTGACAGAAAAATAAAAAAAAGTTATGGCTCTTGGAAGAAGGGGAGGGAAAAACGGAAAATGGAAAATCACCCGGGGTGAAAAGGGTTAAAATGTAGCCAGAATATGCCCATGGTACAATGTCCTTAGTGCAATCATCTGATTTAATGATCCAGTATAATCTGTTCATTCTAGTTAGATGCAGCACAAGGTGCCTCAATGTACCCTCACATTTACAAGCAGCAACGATGTGGGAGGAGGAATCTGTAAATTTATTGCATTTATATGTCTAACATGATATACCTACGTGTCTTGTAGCAAGTAATAAATCGCTTGTGACTAATAAGACACTTCTGACATTGCTTTCAGCAATCATCTCCTCGAGTTGTTCAGCACAGCAGAGAGTTTGAAGATGCATTAGCGAGCCTCGTCATTATGATTTCACCCATGGCCCCACATTTTGCATCTGAGTTATGGAAAGGTAAATCCTGGAAATGTTATCAAATATATATTCTAAGCAGAATGTAGATTGCAATATTGAATGCTGTAATTAAGAATAGACGTTTTATTTAAAGAGGTTATCCACCTTTGGGGACATTTTTTTTACTTAAATGCATTGTGGTGATGTGACCCATGGTCAGGGTGCATCACATGGGTTATCAGAACAGGTTCCTGTTCACATCAGCCTGTTTTACTGTGTGTGTGTGTTGTGTGAAACCTGTCCGTTACACAGTGGGTTAACAGCTAAAGGATGGATGAGTCAAATGAGTGGCCGAGAGAAAGCAATGTGTGCTAATTAACCAGTCCCAGGGGTGGGTGTGTCAGATGGGTGTGGCAAGCAGGACTTAACCTACCAGGTAAATATAAATGACCTGGCACACGCTTTAAATAAAGTGAACGAGAAAGGATTCTTTTCGTGTCCTTATAATCGTGTACAAAATCGTGTTTCTCATACAACAGTAAAAAGTTTTATAAACAGAGTTGTCCTGCACCCGACGTTTCGACCCCTCCGGGTCTTCATCAGGGGTTAAGCAGACTGGTTCAGAATATATGAAACAAAGCATAAAAGAACAAAAATCAATAATACATAGTGTCATACATGGTGATATACACAATCTCTATAGTCCTCAGTTAAGGAAAATACAAATAGGTTACAAGGGTTACAGCACCATCTAGCTGAGCTGTATATATAATATTGAAAACAAACTTCATAACTAAATAAATTCTTCCTGAGGAAGGAGCTCGGTATGTGGCTCTTAAACACGTCGGAAATAAACCAGTTACTTATCACCGTACCCTGACATCCCGTGTCTTTGGTGTTTCTGTATCCTTTGGCAGCAGCGCGAACTTTGAGGTACTTTGTCCAGAAGATTGAATGGTGACAGGCAGGCATAGCCGCCATTGGGTCCGACTAGTTAGTCGGTAAAGGACCCGTTGACTGTGTGAAGGTTTATGTGTAATCACAAGGGTGTATGTATAATTACCCTGTATGATATGTGTTATGTAACGTGGGACAGACTATTGTGTTGAGCAGGGTCCCGGTGATAAGCGTTACAGGTGTAATGTAGGTAGAGACTCCTTAGGGGTAGGTTGAGGATCCCTATAATAGGATGGGGAATGATCCCTGTCAGATGGCTAGGCCGTAACCACCATTAGAACCAGACAGAGGTCTGCAAGGGTCTGTGGGGGACGCCTTGAGGTTCTGTTGGCAAAGGTATTATGTAATGGTAAATATCTTGTAAGGTAAATGTTAAAATGTGTTCGATGGTATATGTAATGATGGTTTATGTGATATTGCAACAAAGAATGCTTATGTCGAATGTTTATGTTCTACCCGGTTTATGATTTGTGTGTGTTATAAAATAATCGGGTGGTCATTTGTTCCATTTAAGCATGTGGTGGTGATAATTTCCGTGGCCAAGCGAGTTCCCCGGAGTGCTACCTCACAGCATCTACTGTCATGGCCAAAAATCTTGGTACCCGTGAAACTTCCAGAAAGTTACCATAAGTATTTTTCCCAAAAAATTATTTCAATTACACATTTTTGTCATACACATGTTTATTTCCTTTGTGTGTATTGGAACAACACAACAAAAGTGGAAAAAGAGGCAAATTGTAAATAGTTTCACACAAAACCCCAAAGATAGGCTGTATACAATGTTTGGCACCCTTTGCTTCATATTTGGTCTCACACCCTTTGCAATAAATAACTGCAATCAATCGCTTCCTATAACCTTCCACAAGCTTCATACATCTCTCATCTGGAGTTTTGGATGACTTTTTTTTGTGAATTGCCCCAGGTCTCTCATATTTGAAGAATGCCTTCTCCCAAGAGCAATTTTAAAATCTTTCCACAAGTGTTCAATGGGATTTAGATGAGGACCCATTGCTGCCACTTCAAAACTCTCCAGAGCTTTGTTTCATCCATTTTTGGGTGCTTCTTTAAGTATGTTTAAGGTCATTGTTCTGCTGTAAGACCCATGACCCAATGCAAACCCAACTTTCTAACACGGGGCATTACATTGTGACATTGTTAGTCGTCTTCAGATTTCATGATGCCTTGTACACAGTCAAGGCAACCAGTGCCAGAGGCAGTACGACAACCCCAAAACATCAACATTTGAACTTCCACCATATTTGACTGTAGGTACTGCATTCTTTTCTTTGTAGGCCTTATTTAGTTTTTGGAAGACAGTAGAATGATATGCATTACCAAAAAGCTTTAGCTTGGTCTCATCTATCCACGAGATGCTTTTGGCAAACTGCAGTCTAGCTTTCTTATGTCTCTTAGTCAGCAGAAGGTTCCTCCTGAGTCTTCTGCCATAACATTTAAAAACATTCAAATGTCAATGGATAGTTCACAATTACACACTGATGCACCCTGAGCCTGCAGGACACCTTGAATTTCTTTTGAACTTGATTCTGACTGCTTATCCACCATACAGACTATCCTGTGTTGCAACTTTTCATAATACATTTTTTTCTGACTTCCAAATACAGGGAGATTAGCTACAGAGCCATGTAAACTTCATGATTATATTGTGTACCGTGGACAAAGGAATCAAGATCTCTTAAGATGGACTTGTAACTTTAAGATTTTTGATATTTTCCAACAATTTTGGTTCTCAACTCCTTAGACAGTTCTCTTCTCTTTCTGTCATTAATGCAGTGTGGCACACATGAACACAATGCAAATACTGAGTCAACTTCTCCCCTTTTTATCTGGTTTCAGGTGAGATTTTCATATTGCTCACACCTGTTACTTTGCTACAGGGGAGTTTCAGTTGGCTTCTTGAAAGGTGACAACAATTTTGTACAGCTCATTTTGTTTTGTTTTTTTGGGAAATCATGTCCAATTTGCTTTTTTTCTCAGTTGTATATGTGTTGTTTCAATACATATAAAGGAAATAAGCATGTGTATGACAAAATATAATTTTTTAATTTTCTGACGAAAATACTTCATTTTCAAGGTTGCCACCACTTTCGACCATGACTGTATTTGTGTCTACAAAATTTGCAATTGGACTTCATTAAAAACATTGCAACATTTGTATTTTATAGGCTCTTTATTTCCCTAGACATTCAATTTCATTGTGGTCATAAATCAGCGAGAGAAACTAAGAAACATACAGATAAGAGTACAAACTACACATCGGACTGTCATAGTGGTTTGATTGTTGGCTTCTTCGTAAACTAACCTTACTCCCAACAAATTTTTCATTGGAACCTAATTGGAAATATTATTTTTAGCTCAAAATACATGCATTTCTGTAAACAATGAAAATGTTCCAAAAGGTGACCAATCCCTTTAAGGCAATACACTAATGCCAGTATGACTGCTATTTCAGATGAAGAAATTCAGTTTAGAAATATATTTCAGTTTAGGTTTATCATATGTCTGTTCATAGATGCCCTAATCACTGTATACTCTGTATAATCATTTTTTTTTGTTCTATAGGTATGGGACATGTAACTCATAAACTGTGTCCTCAGTATAACTGGAGCAAAGATGTCTATTTACAGACTTGGCCCACAATTGACCCGGAATATTTAAGCCAGCCTGACACAGTAGAAGTTTCTGTACTGGTAAGGATAACAGTCCTCCAGCATGATACAAGGTCAATGCACCTGACCCATATATGGCCTATCATTTTATCTTTTTGTCATAACTTTATACATACCTTGTGTTTTGCAGATCAATAACAAAACTTGTGGCTCAGTCAGCATGCCTTACACAGTATCCCATGACGCTGAGAAGGTGAAAGACCTTGTTATGCAAAGTGATCTTGGCTCAAACTGTCTTCAGGGACGGACTATTAGGCGGGTGATTCTCTCTCCGCGGAAGGCTCTTGTTAACTTCCTTGTGCAGGAATGAAGATTCATAGACAATCCAAGCATGTCACACTGTGAATGTGATCATGGTGTTAGCTCTGATCCAACGTTATCCTTGGCATCTGCTTACCAAGCCATTAGGTGGTCATGTTTATATGCAAGTCTTTCCTGAGATATGTTTCAGCTGCAAAATAAGACAATTCTTTTGAATCCCATTATCACAGAACTAAAGAGCCACAATGAAAGCCATGCAAAGTTATACATTTTAACTTAAAAGGTACAAGGATTCATTTATTTTGTTTATAATGAATATGAACTGTACCAATTTTTTTACATATTATTTGTATCTATGAACCAAACCACTGAAAAAAATTACTTGTAATACTGCTCAATAATTATATGTAAGCACACAGGAGGCAATAAGTGGACTTACAAGTAGCTGCGTTTTGTCTTATTATCTGCACATCATGTATTTGACCTTCTGATCTTGTTTCTAAGGTGTCATTCAATGCAAAGTAGCATGAAAAAAATCATAATAAAATAATAATATAATGACATAACTAAGGTTGCAGACAAAATAAGTGATAACTTTGTACATTACATGGCAGTTCCTCATCTACAGTAAGCAGGGCTGCCACTAGGAATTTTGGAGTTCCTCACTGGCAAAATTTATATATATATATTTATACACACACCACAATTGACTTTGGTATGAATACACAATAGCTGTATACACAATAGAGAGTGCTGCTGGCTGTATACACAATGGAGACAGCTTTGGGTCGTATAGACAATGGAGACGACTGCGGGATGTATACACAATGGAGATGGCTGGGTGACATCTACACGATAGAGATGCTGCTGACTATACACACAATAGAGAATACACAATAGAGACTTCAGCAGGGTGTATGTTGTGAATTCATTGATGAAGAATTCTGGTTGTGAGCTCCCTCCTGTGGTTGGTTGTTGGTGATGCCACTGCCTGTGTTTTGTAGGTTCCTCAGCTAATCCTGATGATTGGCAGTCTGCTTCGGATTGGAGCATATAGGTGGTTGGAGCTGATCAATCTCTGCCAGTTGTTATTATTCCTGGAGGGTTTCACATCTCTCCCTAGTTCCTTCCTGCTCTGATGAATCCTTGCAAGCTAAGTGAATGGTGTTTTGTTATTTTGTGGCACACATGTTGTGTGCTTGAGGATCTGCTTATTGCTTGTCTTGCTCCGGGTTGTGGGTTGATATTTAGTCTGCATATTTGTTTACCTGCTCTCAGTTAGGAAGTTTTCTTCCTAGGTATTAACTGCTATTCACTGTTGTCTGCAACTTCCAGTTATGCTGGTGTTGGAATCTATTTATTCTAGTTTGATTCACAGAAGTTCTTGCAGATATAGAGGGCGCGAGTCTTAGCAGACTCAGGGTTATTTTTTGGTACTATCTGCTGTTGGAGTTTTCGATAGTATTTTAATACTGGCCACAATAGTATTCCATCCTGTCCTTACTATCTAGCTAGTGTGGCCTCTTTTGCTAAACTCTATTATCTGCCTGTGTGTGTTTTTCCTCTCCTGTTTCCCAGTCAGTATCCGTGGGAGGCTTGCTATTCTTTTGGGGTTCTGCTCTGAGGCAAGATAGACTTTACTGTTTCCATCTTTTTACATCCCACGGCTACTTCTAGTTGCGGTATTTAGTCGGGGACTGCGGTTAGTATTAAAATATATATTTGTGCACACCTCCTCTCCTTTTTGTCTTTATATATACACTAATACAGCATGTCAAGTTCAGCAGCATATTTTGTACCAGCTTGTTCAGACACAATTAAGGGCCCATGTACAAACAAATACTACTGACAAACTGTAATTAACATCACCAGAGAAAAAGACCAATGGGTCAGACCGTCCATCATGCATATTAGAATTTTATTAAAGGTGAAAGGGAGGGGAGAGCACAATACAACAAGAAAGGCGTACAAATAGGGTCTTAAAAATGTTTATGCACAAATTAATTCACAAGTATGTAATATATAATTCCACAATTTTGTACAATGTGTGAACAAACAAATGCAGACCAAAAGGTTATACTACGGTAATGTTTTACATCTCCAATATATATGACAACCCACATGTGTCCTAAACAAATAACCATGTGGCTATAAATCAAGTCTATATTGAACTAGGGGTGTAGCCATAAAGACTGCTGTAAACATTAATAGTAAATGCTATCGCTGGGCCAGTCAAAATTAACTTCACTCTCCACAAGATCAAAAAGAGTGCTGGTCACATGTGTTCACAAATGAAAACAGGGGCTGTCAGGATAACAGTAAATGGTATAGCTACCCAGTCTGAGCTAACATCCATCCTCATAAAATTAGGGGAGTAACAGTCACCTGTGATCAAAGGGTGAAACAGGGGCTCACCAGATAGTCAGAAGGAAAATCGGTCTGCAAAAGAGCGATCACGGACCACCGCCCACCCCTACGATCGTTTCGGACAACTTCATCAGGGAGTCACATATGTTACCAGGACTCTTTTTGATCTTGTGGGGAGTGAAGTTGATTTTGACTGGCCCAGCAATAGGATTTACTATTAATCTATACAGCAGTCTTTATCGCTTCACTGCCCCGGGATCCTGACAACTTGACAACTGTCAGAGCAGTTATGCCCTGTCAGTGGCCCTGACCTCTATTAGGGACAGGGGACTTACATTTAAAACCACTGCAATGGTGCAATAAAAAAATACTGTAGTAGTGTTTAATGAATTCAGTGCATCTTATTAGTGGCATGTGCCTAATGAAATGCTACTTCAGAGATTAAAGTAACATTACTGGTGTAAGTAACTAACATGGCATAACATTTCATGATTTTGATGTGCACTGCCATGCCCTGTCTTGCCCATGATTTGCTTCCTTTGGCGTAGCTTCCTAGGATTGTTGTTAAAACACCAAACGTTGCAACATTCTTGTGCAACTTTCCATTGCGCAATTTTTTTAGAGTGTCTTATGCAAGAAAACTGGTGTAAACATTAAATGAATAGGCCCTTATCTATCAATACTGTCGAGATAACAGCGAAGAAAAACCCTGGTGGACCTATCTAGGCTAGCACAAGACCGATCTTCCTACAGAGTGTTTATCCTTTAAGTCACCATGGCTCAAAATGAAGCTGAAGGCTGATAAATAATAATAATAATCTACTCCGCTCCTCCAGCTCAGACTGAAGGCTTCATGTGACAGTTTCCGTTTAAAGGAAAGCTCAATAAAAAATGTACATTTGAACTTTGTCAATGAGCCAATAAGGAATGAAACAAAGTAATAGATGCATGATTCTCATTTTGTTTATTTTATCTGATAATAAATGATCCATGACACCTATTATTTTCTTGCTGCACAGAATATTATGTGTGCTGGGTTTTCACACCTCAGTCAGAATGGTTTTTGACAGAAACACAAATAAGAATCAATGTCACATTCACAACGTTCTGTATGTTTGCCAACACTTTTTGATTACTCGTGCTGAAGAAAGGTTTGACCAGGTCTCCGCAATCATCCTGACTTCCTGAAGAAATTCATGAATTGTCAGTTTCATATTACACTTTTTCTTACATTATAGTTTACTTTATAGCACAAGGATTGAGTATCTACAGTGCTGTTCAAATTATTTGGAACAAAGCATTTTTGCAAGTAAAATCGTACGTTGGGGTTACCAGTCAGTGATTCAAACTAGTTTAACTGCTTTGAACAGGTGTGAGGGTTCAACCTTGAGTAACAAATTGTGGCTTGACTGGTTTTAGTCAGAAAATAACAGCTAGCTGCCCCCTCAGCTTCAGTTGAGAGCTTGTTTCTGTGAGGAGTGGTTTAGTGTACTTTTTCTCTTAGTGTGATTTGTGCCTGTAAAAATGGATGTTACTCCACAGAAGAGGTCTAGAATTATTACTCTTAATGAACATACAAGTCTGACTGTAAGATAAATCGCTTCCACCGTCTGTATTGGAAAATCTACCGTTTCAAGAATAATTCGCACACACAGTGAAACTGGATCGTTTTCTCCAAAACTAAAAGTGAAATGTTGAAGAAAAAGGAAGACGACACCAAGAACTGATAAAACACTTATCAGAAATAGTAAAATTAATGCACGAAAAACTTGCTTTATCCCAATTAATTTGCACAGCACTGTAGATCTCTACACTTATTCATAAACAAGTTAAAAATAAAGAATACAAAATACATGTACCGTATATACTCGTGTATAAGCCGACCCGTGTATAAGCCGACCCCCCTACTTTTGCCCCCAAAACCTGGGAAAACCTATTGACTCGTGTATAAGCCGAGGGTGGACTCCAGCACAGGTATACAGCCCCCAGCAGTGTGGTATATACAGGCAGCAGCCCCCAGCAGTGTGGTATATACAGGCAGCAGCCCCCAGCAGTGTGGTATATACAGGCAGCAGCCCCCAGCAGTGTGGTATATACAGGCAGCAGCCCCCAGCAGTGTGGTATATACAGGCAGCAGCCCCCAGCAGTGTGGTATATACAGGCAGCAGCCCCCAGCAGTGAGGTATATACAGGCAGCAGCCCCCAGCAGTGTGGTATATACAGGCAGCAGCCCCCAGCAGTGTGGTATATACAGGCAGCAGCCCCCAGCAGTGTGGTATATACAGGCAGCAGCCCCCAGCAGTGTGGTATATACAGGCAGCAGCCCCCAGCAGTGTGGTATATACAGGCAGCAGCCCCCAGCAGTGAGGTATATACAGGCAGCAGCCCCCAGCAGTGAGGTATATACAGGCCCCCCGATTACCCACCCTGTAGTTTATACAGGCCCCCCAATCCCCACCGCCCCGTAGTATATACAGGCCCCCCGTAGTTTATGCAGGCCACCCGATCCCCCCCCCCCCGTAGTATATACAGGCCCCCCGATTCCCACCCTCCCTGTAGTATATACAGGCCCCCCGCGCTCTATATACAGGCCCCCGGTTGCAGCCACAGACCTGTAAGAGAATCGCTTTCATACTTACCCTCCTCACTGTCATCGCGCGTCCTCGTCTCCTTCCAGCTTCTTCCCGGCGCGTCCACAATGACGTCATTGTGGACGCGCCGGGTACAAGCGGGAAGGAGACCGGAGGAGCGCGGGTAACAGCGAGGAGGGTAAGTATGAAAGCGATTCTCTTACAGGTCTGTGGCTGCAACCGGGGGCCTGTATATAGAGCGCGGGGGGCCTGTATATACTACAGGGAGGGTGGGAATCGGGGGCCTGTATATACTACGGGGGGGGGGGGGGATCGGGTGGCCTGCATAAACTACGGGGGGCCTGTATATACTACGGGGCGGGGGGGATCGGGGGGCCTGTATAAACTACGGGGGGAGAGCAATGTAATATGCACGGCTCCCCCTGCCGCTGATGGACAGGGGGATGCCGTGCATATTGCATTGCACTAATGAGCGGCCCCACGTGACCGGCCGCTCATAGTGCAGCCTCCCCTGCCTCCTCCAGCCCCCGGACACCGGCCCCCCCCTACTCAGCTGTATAGTGACTCGTGTATAAGCCGAGGGGGGCACTTTTCAGCACAATTTTTGTGCTGAAAAACTCGGCTTATACACGAGTATATACGGTAAGTGTTCCCTGGTGAGAACAGAACATATGATTACATATGGTAAATGTCAAGCCTCCGGATTCAATCCGTTGAACCTGTCTGTGTAATCATCTTCCCTCTCTGCTTAGCTACAGCAGATTCAGTCTATGTCTGAGTTCTGATTATCTTTTACTTTTGTTTCATTCTTTTTGGTCAGCAGGTATTTCCATTCATCATTTATTCTGTCCTATTACATTGTGGGTGCGACTAGTTATACCTTCTCCTTCCTTGTCTTCTCAATTGGCTATATTCCATTGTGGATCCTGCTTGAAGTTCCAGCCATACTTTCAAACATTTATGCTAGTACATTTCCTCTTTAAAGTGTTTTGGTCTCAATAAATCTGTTGATTTGGGCCCAATTTTATAAAATAATCTTAATGCTAACTCCATTTCCACATTTTTTCGCATGACACCCACAAACATAAATGTATTTTATTGATATTTTTGTGATATGCCAACTCTAAGAAGAAAGTATTTGCAAAGTGTAAAAACATGATACATTATTTTCTAATTATTTTAAAAATATAAATCTGAAAGTTGTGTTGTGCATTTCTATTCAGCCTCCCTGAGTCAATATTTTGCTGTAATTACTGCTACAAGTCTTTTGGGGTATGTTTTTACCAGTTTTGTACATCTAGAGCAATGTTCCCCAACTCCAGTCCTCAAGAGCCACCACCAGTGCATGTTTTCAGGATTTCCTTACCATTTCACAGTGTTGGACTTATCACCTGTTTAGGTAACTAAATTATCACCTATACAATACTAAGGAAATCATGAAAACATGCACTGTTGGTGGCTTTTAGGACTGGAGTTAGGGAACACTGATCTAGAGGCTGACATTTGGTTAGTATTTTTCTTTGCAAAGTAGCTCTAGTTTAGTGGGGTTAGGATGGGCAGTGTCTGTAAAGAGACACAGATTCTACAATGGAACACAGAACTAAAATAGAATGGGATTTAAGTTGGAACCCTAATCTTGGCTACCTTTTGCTCTTTTGGTTGCCAAGTCATTCATCTGGCTTTGTGCAGCTTTTGGAGCTGCAGACTTCCATTTGCTTCCAAAATCCTTCTGCATATTGTCTGAGGTTACTTTCAACATTCCCAGTTAATGTTGTCGGCACCTTGTTTTGCCTCAGCTTTCTGCTCTCTTGGCACCAGTTTTTCAAGCCTAAATTGGAGGGTGCATAAGGAGGGGGATACTGTAACACTGGACTTCCTGCACTAACTGGCAGGAATGCTGATGTATTCACTGCCCCAGCTGCCCAGCTGTGTCTCCTGCTTTTGTGCCTCCCAGGTTCTGGGTAAATTGCACAGGTTTCCCCTGCATGTATTTAGGGCACAGGTCTATACACTCCCCGTTTTTTAAAGAGCAGCATGTGCAATCTTGAAGTGTCCCAGGCACTCTCCTCTTATTGGCATGTTCCTGTCAATGTTAGTCTCCTGTAGCCAGTGTGCCTTGTGTCTACAAGCTTTTGTCTGATCCCTGGAACTTATTCCAGATTTTGTACGTGCCCGAATGCCTGAACCAGTCCTGACCCTGAACCTGAACCTGCCCGATTACCTGAATCTGTTTCACTGTCCTTGTTCTTTTCTGATGTTAATAGAATCCGTTTCTGTATCCCGGTATTAGCTTGTGTTACTGAATCGGCTCCTCTGTCCCCGTACCAGTCTGTGGTCTTCAATCCATTCATATTTCCCTGTAGCAGCCTGTGTTCCTAAATCCGTTCCTGTGTCCCAGTACCAACATGTATCCCATATTCCATTCTTGTGTCATGGTACCAGCCTGAGTTTTCAAATCCATCCCTGTATCTGGTATCAATCTGAGTTCGTGAATCGATATCTGTGTCCATATATAAGCCTAAGTTCCTGAATCTGCTCCTGTGTTCTGGTGCCAGTTTGTGTTCCTTTTCCTGTGTCCCGATACCTGCCTGTGTTCCTGAATCCATGTTCCTGTCTCAACCAGAACCTGCCTTGTTTGTAGTAGCCGTTCCATATGTACCAGTATTCATCCTGCTGGTGATCCTGAATATATCCTGCTGTGGCTCTGACTCTGTCTCACCTGTTTCCATTTGAGTCAGCTACTGCAGAACTGAAGTCTGTCTTGGAATGGTAGCTGGCAGCACAAACTTAACCTCACGACCAGAGGATTCAGAAAAGAACATGTAACCACTTAGTCACGCCTCTTCATGGTAAGCCCATGCTCTGGTCCACTGGATCAACATCCCCGTCATGGCCATAAAGGTTTTGCCATCCCAACCATGGCAGTACGTAACTTTGTACTGAGCATAAATAGATTTCTACATTGAAGAACATTGTGTTAAAGGAGCTCTGTAATATGAATGTAATTTACTTATCTGATTTTTTTGCCATGAGTCTTTGTAGCATCCAGTGTAATTTTATTCTACCCAACAACATAACGTAGATAATCTGTGCATAAATAGTTAGCACAGTCCCATGCTCAGACTTTATAAATTGCATCCAACAGACAAATGTATGAAACAAACAAACAAAAATAAATGCATACAGAATTTATTACAGAGGGAAAAAACATGGTGCTGCCTCAGAGTCAATGTAAAAGATATTTCAGGTAAGTACATGTAATTGTCCTCTATCTTTCTCAGTCCAGAAACTTAAAGGGAACCTGACCTCTAAAAATGAGCCCCCAGGCTCTCTTAACCTGTCCCTGCACCATGGTAATTAATTTCTATCCATCCCTTTGTGTCCATAAAGCACTATTGTAAAGTTTATAAAAGTTATTTTTTTACCTGTGGATCTGCAGCTTCTCATTATTTGAGAAGCCGCAAAAGGCGGTCTTTTGTGCTTCTCCCCGCTGCCGGCGTGTTAATTATGCACGCCCATATGGGCGTGCTATAGAGCAGAAGACTGTGCTTGTGCTGCAAGGGGGTGGTAAAGGTGATATAATTGGTTGGTTGGTTTTTAGAAGGAACAGAAGGTATTTCCCAAAAAGGTTTAAGGGGCCATTTCGTTCTGACAATAACGATTCAGAAAATGGATCATTCACAACTCAAAAAAAAGCTGGAGAATCAAACACCAAGAATACATTTTAACACTGGGTCCCAGTTTGTAGAAGCTTTAAAAAAAATTTTTCTCAATATGATGATAATCTATTATAGATCTGTGAATGTTAAACATTGTCTGCTCAGGCTGTCACCTGGAATTTCTTTCAAGTCTACTTTAAACGTTATCATTGCAAAAATGATAAGATTTTGATTATTAGTGATTAGTTTTTAGAAAAAGGAGTTTGAAAACTTCATATTCAAGGGGAAAAACTTTTATACCTACATTTTGTTATTGAAAAGCAAGGCAACAAGTGAGGTCCCACACATCTCAGATATATATAAAAAAAATCCCTTCTAAAGAAAAAAGTTCATGATGGAGACTCTCAGATATCTAGTATCCACTGTTCAGAATAGAGATGTTATGGCAAAGGTGACTCATAAAACCTCTACCTACATGTGCCTCTACACAGAAATTACAGAAGATTCTTCAGAGTGGCTCACCTGGAAAAAATAGATGGTCACATTCACTAAGTTGAGCTTGGCGCTTCTCTTCAGTATGTCCTCCACCCCTCAAGTCTTTACCAAGATCTGAGCAGGGCAGAAAGGACGATCCTGATGATGTTTTTTTTTTATCAAGCAGTTGGTCAACAATACTCTGTGTGACGACACAGCATATTACCATCTGTATCATAGGTTAAATATTCTTAATTAGGCCAGACATATTGTCATTGTTTCTTGCCAGTCTGCTCAGAGCCCTAATTGTCTTAGGCTAGGTTCACATTGCGTTTGTGCTGTGCATTACAACGAATCCATTGGACAGCAGCACAAACGCAATGTAATGGATGCGTTAACGCATACATAGATTTGCATTCAACAAACGTTGACAAATGTATGCCAAAATAGGCAGTGCTTGCAAGTATGCGTTTTTATCAATGCACATGAAAATGCAGTCTGCAGCATTTTCATGTGCTTTGATAAACACGCATACTTCCAAACCATGCCTATTTTGGCCTGAGTTCATAATTGTTTGTTGAATGCAAATCTATGTATGCGTTAATGCATCCGTTACATTGCGTTTGTGCTGCTGTTCAAGGGATTTGTTGTAATGCACAGTACAAACACAATGTGAACCTAACCTTAGTTTGTGGATTGCTAACTAAATGTAAATTGCGTCAGCCCTCTCTGTCTACATCATTCAAAGAAAAATTATGCAGTTGGATTGAACTGGTGTCCAGAGCACAGCCTTAACCCACATAGCCAGCAAGAATACATTACCCTGAGGTAAAGGCACCTGTATGTTCCTTATCCTGGTATATATGATCCAGTATCCTGGTATAAATGGTTCCCATCCTGGTATGTATGGTATATATGGTCCCCCTCCTGGAATATATGTTCCACATTCTGGTATATACAGCGCCTACAAGTAGTATTCAACCCCCTGCAGATTTAGCTGGTTTGATAAGATGTTAAATCATAAGGTGTTTACTTCTGCTAAAATTATGAACTTTATTAATGCACTTATGCAAGGATACATACAAAAACCAATAAAAACTGAGTGCACAGAATAGTTTGGGGAAAGAAAGAGCTAGCCTTAGCACTTATACCTCCCTCCTTACCCTGCCTGCCAGCGGGGGTCGGCACCCTATAGTCGATGTGGTGCCCCCACTCGTCGGCGGCTCTCCATATGCTTACCCTAAACTCTCCCTTTAAGAATGAAAGTGGTGCACCCCACCTATAATCACTCCAAGGGGGTATCCATTGGGAAGCACAGTCACAAACCAATTCAGGTGTTATTCATCCCCTTGTTTACACCCTGGTCCGAAATATCTTATGCCCTTTTCTTCTATTCAGCCCCCATTGTTTTGCCTGGCCTGTAGGAGAATTTCTCCACAGCTGGCCCGTTTGCACCGCCTCTAGGTATCCTAGTAACAGCAAATCGGCCGCGTCGCTCCCGCGCATGCGCGGACGTGTGGCGCGTCATAGGATATGCCGCGGCCTCCGCGTCCGCGCATGCGCGGTGATCATGCGCGTCGCTCTCTATGACGCGTGCGTTCCAGCGGCCATGTTGGGAAGGTCGGCGTGCGTTCCACCGGGCCGGTAAGCTTGATATATGCACCCGGTGGCTGATGGCGATATAAGGGGGCATCAGACATAACATCACTAACAGCACGCTCCATTTTTGGCCCCTTTTGGAGCGGTGCTGGGGAGTAAACAGTATATGAAGTCACACAGGAAGTGACATGGGAGAGAGGGGAGGCACTGACAGCTCCAGACCGGATATAAGGGAGCATCTGACATCATGGAGGTTCCCCTCAGCATATCAGCTTTCTTGTGCACCGGCAATGACCGCAGCTATGGAAACATCATATCGAGCCTCCTGATGATGATGAAACGCGTCGAGGCGCGCGGGGAGAGACTCACAGCACCGTTCTTGAGCTAAGTACTGGTACCACTGTATCTTCCCTGATATATATGAGTATGAGTATAGCCACCATATCGATATCACTAAGAGAGGGTGGCTTACTGAGAATAGGAGACAGTTGGCTATGAACATATGTTTATTAAGCCAACCTCCCTAAATCTGACATCTCTCTCTCGGTGTGCGGCACCACGATAACACCCAGTCAGCAGGCTCGCTGTCTCGGTGTTTTGATGGACACTGATCTCTCCTTCACCCCATACATACAATCTCTCACCCGCTCCTGTCGCTTGCACCTGAAAAATATCTCCAGAATTCGCCCTTTCCTCACCACGGGAACAACTAAAACCCTCACCGTGGCCCTGATTCATTCCCGCCTTGACTACTGTAACTCTTTATTAGCTGGCCTCCCCCACAGTAAGCTTTCCCCTCTCCAGTCTGTCCTCAATGCAGCAGCCAGGATCACCTATCTAGCAAACCGTTACTCAGATGTTTCTGCTCTGTGCCAGTCACTACATTGGCTGCCCGTACACTATAGAATCCAATTCAAATTGCTCGTTGTCACCCACAAAGCTATTCATGGTGCGACACCTCCTTACCTCTCCACCCTCATCTCTGTCTACCACCCCACCCGTCCCCTTCGCTCTGAACATGACCTCAGACTAACATCGGCATTAATCCGAACCTCCCATTCCCGACTTCAAGACTTCTCTCGAGCTGCACCAAAACTCTGGAATGCTCTACCCCAAGAAATTAGGACCATCCACAACTTGCATAGCTTCAGACGCTACCTAAAAACACACCTCTTCAGGGCGGCCTATCCTTCTCCCTAACAGTAGTCACTTAGACGTAAGATACTCATTGTTATAAGCCCCTGTACTTTGTGTTCCCATCCAGTCTTAGATTGTAAGCTCCTTCGAGCAGGGTCACCTTCATTTTCTGCCTTTCTTATTGTATTTCCTAAGTTGATTCTATGTTTTTGGTATGTAACTACTGTTCTGCATTACGTTTCTGTACCGTATATTTTTCTTATATGTACCGTTGTACTGTAAAGCGCTGCGGAATATGTTGGCGCTATACAAATAAAGTTTTATTATTATTATTATAAGTATGTCAGACGTGTGCTTCTCTGTATGGTCTGAGTCTTTTTAACACTGAGACACAGGTTGTGACTGTGCTTCCCAATGGATACCCCCTTGGAGTGATTATAGGTGGGGTGCACCACTTTCATTCTTAAAGGGAGAGTTTAGGGTAAGCATATGGAGAGCCGCCGACGAGTGGGGGCACCACATCGACTATAGGGTGCCGACCCCCGCTGGCAGGCAGGGTAAGGAGGGAGGTATAAGTGCTAAGGCTAGCTCCTTCTTTCCCCAAACTATTCTGTGCACTCAGTTTTTATTGGTTTTTGTATGTATCCTTGCATAAGTGCATTAATAAAGATCATAATTTTAGCAGAAGTAAACACCTTATGATTTAATAAATTAAGACTCTTCTGTAAATCAATACTAATCCTTTGGTTTGATAAGATGCCAATAAGTCAGAGCCTTCAAACTGCAAACGAGAGTAGGATTTATTAACAGAAGCATAAATCTTACAAACCAAAAAGTTATGTTGCTCAGTTGAATTTTTATAAATTTTAAACATAAAAGTGTGGGTCAATTATTATTCAACCCCTAGGTTTAATATTTTGTGGAATAACCCTTGTTTGCAATTACAGCTAATAATCGTCTTTTATAAGACCTGATCAGGCCGGCACAGGTCTCTGGAGTTATCTTGGCCCACTCCTCCATGCAGATCTTCTCCAAGTTATCTAGGTTCTTTGGTTGTCTCATGTGGACTTTAATCTTGAGCTCCTTCCATAAGTTTTCAATTGGGTTAAGGTCAGGAGACTGACTTGGCCACTCCAACACCTTGGTTTTTTTCCCTCTTGAACCAGGCCATGGTTTTCTTGACTGTGTGCTTTGGGTCGTTGTCTTGTTGGAAGATGAAATTACGACCCATCTTAAGATCCTTGATGGAGGAGCGGAGGTTCTTGGCCAAAATCTCCAGGTAGGCCGTGCTATCCATCTTCCCATGGATGCGGACCAGATGGCCAGGCCCCTTGGCTGAGAAACGGCCCCACAGCATGATGCTGCCACCACCATGCTTGACTGTAGGGATGGTATTCTTGGGGTCATATGCAGTGCCATCCAGTCTCCAAACGTCACGTGTGTGGTTGGCACCAAAGATCTCGATCTTGGTCTCATCAGACCATAGAACCTTGAACCAGTCTGCCTCAGAGTCCTCCAAGTGATCATGAGCAAACTGTAGACGAGCCTTGACATGACGATTTGAAAGTAAAGGAACCTTACGGGCTCGTCTGGAACGGAGACCATTGCGGTGAAGTACGTTACTTATGGTATTGACTGAAACCAATGTCCCCACTGCCATGAGATCTTCCCGGAGCTCCTTCCTTGTTGTCCTTGGGTTAGCCTTGACTCTTCGGACAAACCTGGCCTCGGCACGGGAGGAAACTTTCAAAGGCTGTCCAGGCCGTGGAAGGCTAACAGTAGTTTCATAAGCCTTCCACTTCCAGATGATGCTCCCAACAGTGGAGACAGGTAGGCCCAACTCCTTGGAAAGGGTTTTGTACCCCTTGCCAGCCTTGTGACCCTCCACGATCTTGTCTCTGATGGCCTTGGAATACTCCTTTGTCTTTCCCATGTTGACCATGTATGAGTGCTGTTCACAAGTTTGGGGAGGGTCTTAAATAGTCAGAAAAGGCTGGCAAAAGAGATAATTAATCCACACATGTGAAGCTCATTGTTCTTTGTGCCTAAACTACTTCTTAATACTTTAGGGGGACCAAACAGAATTCTGGTGGTTTGAGGGGTTGAATAATAAATGACCCTCTGAATTAACTTTTAACGCTTTAAAAAAAAAAAAAAAAATTTTTGTGGCACTGCATTTCCCACTTCCAGGCTGATCTACAGTCTAAATGTCACAATGCCAAGTTAATTCCGCATGGGTCAACCAGCTAAATCTGCAGGGGGTTGAATACTACTTGTAGGCACTGTATATTCCCTGGTGTATATGATCCGCATCCTGGTATATATGGTCCCCATACTAGTTTATATGTCGCCTTCCATCTCTAACTCATAATTAAAAAAAAAATTCTACTTACATTTTCTCTGTTCCAATGTTGTCTGGTGTCCTCTGTAGCCAGTACACAGTTGCCAGAAGCTGACATTGGGGTGTGCGCCAAGGCGCATTACATGCTATCATGTGCCGTACCGCTGAAGTCAGCTGCCAGCCACTGTTTAGCCAGCAATTTGGGTCTCTGATGGGTCTCTGTGTCACAGTGCATTTCAGATGCATGTGAGCGCCTGTACCTCCCAGGCATGATCATGGTTGAGACCCTTGCTATCAAATACGCACCTTTGTTTGTGGATCATCTAAGCCAGAGGTCCCCAACTCCAGGCCTCGAGGGCTGCCAACAGTGCAGGATTTCAGGATTTCCTTAGTATTGCACAGGTGTTAATGTGATCAAATGCACATGTAATGATTCCAACCCCTGTGCAATACTAAGGAGATCCTGAAAACATGCACTGTTGGTGGCCCTCGAGGCCTGGAGTTGGGGACCCCTGATCTAAACAGTCAAACTCTGTTGCAAGAAGAATGCAAGCTTGAATGCCTAATTGGCCTTTATCGTCATCTAAAGCTGTTGGGGTCATGGAAAGACTTACACCAAAGAGAATCCCAAGTTTAAATGGAAGAGAAATGAAATTGTTCTTGGAAGTATTGCCAAACGAACAAATAGATTCCAGAGAAAAATCACACCAAAAATTGTAAGGTTTAGGGTTTTGTTTAATAGTAGGAAATTCTTCTGTAGACATTTTTGCTTCAATTTCCTCCTTTAGCCAACTCGCCAAATAGAAGCAATATGTTATGGGGGTGGGCTTTGCTTACGCTCCCACACCGCTAGGCTACGGTAATTTGGGGCATGCGTCCTAGGTGGTATTAGTATGTGGACCTACAGGATCACAGGGGCGACCCAAGCCTGCCCGGACTAGGGAATGGTAGCGACCGGGTTCTGTGGCAGCTGAGCATGTGGGCGAGGTGGTAACAATGCAGGACTAGATTACACCACACAATTTCAGGTATTATGAACATTAAGTTTACTAAACAAAAGTTACAGTACAAGTTACAATACATTATGCCAGGCTCCCGATTCCGCACATAAAGCAAGGGGAACATCAGATTAGCAGACATCAGTTGATGGCATGGTATTCTGGCCCAGGCATATCAGGAGGACCTTTGACTCAGGCCTCAGGCAGACGTCATAGGATGGACTGTAGGGAACAGGCCACACATCAGGACAGAGGCACAACACGAAGAGCACAGGTCCAGGGACCTCGGACTGGACATCTGGACACAGGCTGGACATCTAGGACACAGGCAGGACACCGGACGTCGGTCATCAGGCTCTGGACCTGGAACACTGCTCTAAGCACTGACCATCAGGTTCTGGGTACCAGGCAGCAGTCATCAGGATCCAGACATCAGACATGGGCTCCAGGCACCAGGCAGTGGTTGTCAGGCTCTGAACATCGGACACGGGCATCAGGCACCAGGCAGTGGTCATCAGGCTCTGGAAATGGGCTTCAGGCACCAGATAGCAGTCATCAGGCTCCAGAGATCGTAAACAGGCTATAGGCACCAGGCAGCAGTGATCAAGCTCTGGACATCAAACACAAGCTCTGGTACCAGGCAGCGGTCATCAGGTTCCAGACATCGGTCATTGGACACTGGATGGAAAGGACCCAAACAGTATTGTGCATGCACCAGAGCTGCATGACATGGGCACCACAGGAGCGTACCATAACCAAGCAGTGCGAACACAGAAGAACACTGCAAGCACAACAAGCATGGACCAGAGCTGAGTGACACATGCACCACAAGAGTGGACCAAAGGTTGAGAGTGCGAGCATAGCAAAGTAGCATGAACACAGCGTAGTACACACTCAGAAGGAACACCAGACTCCAGCTTTAAAAGACGAACAGAGGTTTATTCACAAGACACAGGTTACAGAAAATTCACAGTCTTTAGGTACAGGGTATGATGCACAACAGGATTCCAGAGACAGGCTGGTACAAGTGGTAACTCAGACAGGACAGGTCCAGAGAAATAGAGAAAGAGACATCAGATATCCCAGAACTGGTTAGAGGCAGAACTGGAGCTGGAGACAAGGGCAAAACAGGAGCAGCATGCTGGACCAAACACAGACGTTAGGTTCTGCAACCTAATTTGAAGCTCTGGTGACGCCCAACAGGGAAGATGACCTTTAAATAGGAGCTGCCCCTCAATAATAGGCTGGCATCAGCAATTCAGGTGCACACACTGTCCCTAATAAAAGCAGGGAAGGTGTGCCCACAGTAGAGGACCTCGCAACATACAGATAGCTTCCACAGTCAGGCACAACACATGTAGATGGTCGTGCAGCACATCAAGGACCTAACAACACATGTACGGCTGCGCAGCAGAGCAGGGAGCCGAACAGCATCCTTCCAGGTAACAGACAACAGTATCCCAGTTGGTTAAGACGGGAAGGAGCATTGGGAAAGAGCACAGACATGAACAGTAATGGCAGGGAAACAAGGTACAATCAGACCGGCGTTACACGATAGAGGTTTGACATAACTCAAAGGTTGTAGAAAATTATGTTCAGTGGTTTTCTGAGAAACCATCGGCAAGAAAAATTAATTTTCTTGAAAGGTTAGCCACCAAAAGGCTTCTGAAAAATTTTCTTTAAAACAGTTAACAAAACTCCTTACTGTGGAGAAAATTAGTATTTCATACACTGCCAATTTTACAAGTTTCTCCACCTTCAAAGAATGGAGAGGGCTGTAATTATCGTAGGTATACTTTAACTGTGAGAAAGTGATGGCATAATGGATATATCTCGCTCTCTTTACATATGTGCATGTGTATATATATATATATATATATACATATATATACAGTCCCTGACAAAAGTTATGTCGCTTATCCATGTTATGCAAATAAAAGCTTATAACCTGACGTTAAATTTATCCATTGGTTTTATAAATTACTCTTTTGGAAGCTGAAACCCTCCCAAATGTGGTTTAGGTTAAGAAAATAAATTGGCAGCAATGCTGAAATATTGATCATTTAATGAACACAGAATGGTCAGATTTTGGCAAGACAAACGTTTTGTCGCCCACGCAAAGTAATGTGATATTCAAACAAATAATTAACTTAAAATACAAATATATGTTGCATAACATTGGTGAATGAAGTTGTGGTGCTATTAGTCATATTTAATATTTGTGTGACTTCCATGAGCTTGAAGGACTTCGTCCATGCGGTTCAACAATGATTCATACAATTTATTAATGAAGTCATCAGGAATAGCAAAGAATGCAGTCTTACATGCCTCCCATAGTTTATCTAGATTCTTTGGTTTTGTCTTCCAAGCTTCCTCTTTCATCCTACCCCAAACATACTCTATGATGTTCATGTCTGGTGACTGGGCTGGCCAATCCTTGAGCACCTTGATCTTTTTTGCCTGGAGGAACTTTGTTGTAGAGATGAATGTATGAGATGGAGCACCATCCTGCTGCAGAATTTGACCCCTTTTATGATTTGGAATGAAAGAGGTAGCTAATATGTCTTGATATTTTAGGCTATTGATATTGCCTTCCACCTTGCAAATGTTTTGAACACCCCCATACTGAATGTAACCCCAGACCATGATCTTTCCACCACCAAATTTGGATCAATACGGGCTACAGTAGGTCTCCTGCAGTATTTTCGGTGGCTGTGGTGTAATTCTACTGGAGATTCATCAGAGAAATCCACCTTCTGCCACTTTTCCAGCGTCCATCTGTTTAGCAGGCTGTAGGACTTTGCAAAAGCCACATGGATTTTTATTTGCCTTTTGTTTAGTGCTGGCTTTTGGGCACTGATTCAACCATGGAGGCCATTTCGAGATAGAATCCTACAAACTGTTCTAGTTGACACAGGGACTTGAGGTGACCAGGCCTGTTGGAGCCCTGCTACAGTGGAAGAGGGGCTTGCTTTGGCTTTTCTAACCAACAAACGTTCCTCCTGAGCAGTTGTCTTGCGGGGTGTGTCGGACCTGGGCTTGTCAAACACATCTCCAGTTTCTTCAAATCTTTTTTTAATTCTGTGTACTTGACTCTGAGATACATGAAAGGTGCCAGCCACCTCTGCAGTGGATCTGGTCTTCAGCATCTTGATAACCAAGGTTTTGGTCGCAGGGTGGATTTTTGGCATGTTGTCAGAGCTCAAGTTGCAGTTCAAGTGAAGGTCTGGGGTGCTGGGTTTCTTTTTATACGCACCCACTAATTAACCGATCATTTACGGAGCACAGGTGAGGATGTAAACTAGGATTGGGTGCATTATATGACCAGGCTACAAAACTCTTGTCTTGCCAAAATCTGACCATTCTGTGTTCTTTAATGATCAATATTTCAGCATTGATGCCAATTTATTTTCTTAAACTAAACCACATCTGGGAGGGCTTCAGCTTTCAAAAGAGTAATTTATAAAACCAATGGATAAATTTAACATCAGTTTATAAGCTTTTATTTACATAACATGGATAAGCGACATATCTTTTGTCAGGGACTATATATATATATATATATATATATATATATATAACATACTGTATATATAACATATATATTGTCAATAGTCCACCTTCATGTTATGGGGTTGAGGAAAAATACAAAGGCAAAGTAATTCTCGTTCATCAATAAACCTGACAAACCAGTTCACTCTGGCCAGCTCTTGGTCAAGATGGGAGGTGAAGCCCTATGGTCAATACATAGCAATGGGGGGGGGGTGTGCCTGCAGCCTATGGCGCCGGACGCACATTAGAGGAGCTCTCCCGGTCTTCCCTCTCCAACGGCGCCTAAACGACACCCACACCTCTCCAATTCACTCCAGGGTCGGAGGCTACAATCCGGAGCTCGCCAGCGAGGCGGAGAGCTGATCACTTACCACGGAGCGGGATCTCGGGTCCTTCTGGAGGCCGCGGAAGTTCCCCCCTCCCCCACACCACGAGGCTGATCGGCGGCGGAAGCCCCCCTGCCTCCCCGCTACTTCCAAGGAGCCGGATACTGCCCTACACCGTACGGGAGGCGCCTGGCGAACAGAGAAGCTGGGCGGCGGCGTGCAGTGGAGATCTCTGAACGCCTGCGGGCTGCTGAGGTGAGCCGGTGCTGCAGGGGGATCTGGTGGGAGGAGGAAGACAGTAGCCTGCTGCTCTCTGCCCTGTGTAACGCAGGTGACTACCCGGCTCCCTGAAGTACATGTGGAGACTGTCTATTTGCCCCGTACACCTGATCTGGAGGACTGATTGCACATAGAGGTTGATCAGGGTAACCACGAGCTCCCTAGTTCATAAGGAGACTGGCACTGGACCATTAACATATAAGGCATAAAAAACGGATGTACTGTCTCACGGTGCCCCAGTGACGCCACCACACTCCACAAACCACAACAACCTCATTCAGAGATATTGTTTTACACTTGCTATCACAGACCTATAATCTTTCTATTATATAGACTTCCGGCCAAGCCTGGCAATGTCCAGGTCCTCCTCCCGTAGGCGCACCAAGGATCCCAAAGTTACTGATTTCTTTGTGGCGGAGGGTCAACGCACGCCTGCCTCTAAAATGGCGCAAGACCCTCAGGGATCTCGGCGGTCTCCTCATCCGGGTCCTCGTTCCCCGGGAGGTACCGGCGGCGCAGCCAGGAGGGAACGGGACGACTCTCCGGTGACAAAGTCCTATCTTAAATCTCTACTGGGTTCTATGCAACAAACATGGTTTGAAGATATGAAAGGTCTTGTCCGTGAAATACGTGAAGATTTAGTGGCGGTGACAGACCGGACCTCTCATCTGGAGTCCAAAATGGCGGAATACTCCTCAGCCCACAACGATCTTGCAGACAGTTATACTGCCTTGGACCGGGAGATGGGGTCAGTTAACACGACTATTTGTCATCTAGAGGATAAGCTACGTCGAAATAACTTCAAGTTAAGGGGCCTATCAGAATCAGTGGAAGACTCGGATCTTCTTGCAACAGTCACTGACTTCCTAACCACTATCTTAGGGCCGTTTTTTTTCGCTGCCGCACCTGCCGCAAGTGCAAAACCGCACTTGCCGCACCTGCCGCAAGTACGCCTATACTTTGCATGGCGTTTACCGCAACCGCACCGCAAGTGCAGCCGGTATGCGGCAATTGAGGCAGATGCGGTTTTTTCACCGCATCTGCCGAAAATTTCAAAAAACGCTGATGTGAAAGGGCCCTTACCTGGCGTACCTAGCGAAAACCTAGCAATTGAAAAAGCATATAGGATCCCCAAGCCCAAGCGCCTCCCTAAAGACATACCAAGAGACGTATTGGTACTCCTGATCCGCCCCGGCATCAGAGACACTTTGCTACAAGCCATGAGAGGACCTCACAACTGCCGGACCCATTTGGAGGTCTCTCAGTGTTCCCTGACCTCTCCCCCGGAACCCTCTCACGCCGCAGGGAGTTCGGTTCCTGCTGCCAGATTCTCAGAGACAAGAACATTGCGTACTCCTGGGGATCTCCTGTCTCCCTGAATTTTAGATACAAGGGCACCAAACATTCTTTTGCCCACCCATCATTATTGCGTAAGGCGCTGAAGTCCTGGAACTTGGCATCTTCCTCTAATCTACCATCACCCATTTCTGACCGCGGACACGGCGCCCCTGGCTCTACCCCTAGCCCTGCAAAAGATGCAACTTGAAGGAATGTGTAATTGCGATCAAATGGGATGACCGGAACTGATCCTTTCTTTGTTCTTTTCTTTTTCATAACCCTAATTTGTTCCGCATGGAACCTAGGTCCAGCCCCCAGGGTGTTTTTTGTACACTCTTCTACTGTTGATAGATTCTCCACGACGAGATTCTACGCTTGTTTGATTATACTAAATTTTCTTTTTTTTTGCTATTAGTGTTGATTTGTGTGTTGTCTACCCCTCCTTTCCTTCCCCCATCTTTCCTTATAATTGCCCCTCTGCACTATTACATTGTTTATTGATTGTTCACAGAATAGGTGATTGAACACACTTGGCATGAGTGTCTTGGTGGTATCCGTCAACGTAAGCGGCTTGAACTCACCTGTCAAGAGATCGTTGACATGGCGCCAACTTCTAAAGACAAACAGTGAGGTAATATGCTTGCAAGAAACTCACCTTCTCCCGCAAGATGAACGTAGAATGGGCTCGACCCGTTACCCTTACCAATTTTATGCCAGCAGGGAGGTGAAAAAGGCGGGAGTGGGAGTTTTAATTTCTAGCTCAGTTTCCTTTACTTTGGACAGGGTGATCAGGGATCCTAAAGGCCGGTATATCATAGTACTATGCTCCATCAATCAGGTTCCTTTCACCATAGTTTCACTTTATGGTCCGAATGTGGGACAGCTTAAATTCTTGAGGAAATTTTTCGACGTTCTCGATTCTGCTGCGGGTCGAAACAAAGTGATAGCCGGGGATTTTAACATCCCAATGTCCAAGACGCTGGATTGTACAGGTCCAGCGTTTTCCAGATCAGAGATGTGTTCTCTGATAGAATCCCAACATCTACACGACGTCTGGAGATATTTACATGGGACAGAAAAAGACTACACATATCTGTCTCCCAGGTTTCGCTCCTTTAGCAGAATTGATTATATATTAGTCGAATACTCTCTGCTCACATTGCTTATCAGCTGACATTGGAAGCATAACCTGGACAGACCATGCTCCGGTCTCTATCCGAATAGCAGATACACAGGCCATTCGTCCCCCTGGCAGATGGAGACTAAATGAGTACTTCCTCGCAGACTCCACCACCTCTGAAAAGCTTTCGAATCACTTAGTGGAATATTTTACCTACAACGACACAAAAGAGGTGACAGGACGATATACTATGGTTTGCCCATAAGGCGGTGACTCGTGGTTTCCTTATTAAAGTCTCAGCTATGTTCAGAAAGAAACACCAGGCAGAGATGTTGGAGGCAACTGAGCGACTGCGATTGCTGGAAAAGCAAAATAAGTTAGCCCCCACTCCCAAAGGTCTGGCGGAACTAGCCAAAGCCTGGCACGAACTGAGGTCGTTGATGCTGGTTAGGGTGGAAAAAAACCTAAAAAAGTCTAGTACTATGCTATGGGAGATAGGGCGGGAGCGCTTCTGGCTAAAAGAGTCAGACGCGCTGAAATCCGTTCCAAGATCCCCTTTTTGCTTAAAAAAAATAGGGTGACTAACCCTATTGACATTGCATCTGAATTTGGCAATTTTTACTCCTCATTATACAATTTAAACTCTGACCCTAACTCCCCTCCACCCTCCCCAGCAACTATAAACAAGTTCTTGGACAGGGCCGCTCTGCCTAAGGTGACGGCTGAACAGTTGAAAGCTTTAAATGCCCCCCTTTCCTTAACTGAAGTCCAATCGGCTATTGCACAAGCTTCTAAACGCTCTGCCCCTGGCCCGGATGGGTTTACGTATCCTTACTATGCGCAATTCTCCTCCATCTTAGCTCCCTACCTACTCCAGCTTTTTTCTCATATGCAGACTGCAGGTTCAATCAAAAGGGAGGGTTTGGAGGCCACAATAGTCACTCTTCCAAAACCGGGGAAACCATTGACTTCCCCGGGTGACTATAGGCCAATAGCCCTCCTGAATTGTGACGTCAAGCTATATGCGAGAATTTGGGCAACCAGGCTACAGGAGGTACTCCCGTTACTGGTGGACCCGGACCAGGTGGGATTTGTCCCAGGCCGTCAGACCAGGGATGGAACCCGTAGAGTTGTGGACCTCCTGGACGTGGTAGAGAGGGGAGGCATCCCCAGTGCATTCTTGTCACTAGATGCGGAAAAGGCCTTTGACAGAGTGCACTGGGGATACGTGACGGAGGTTCTCCGAAGATGCGGCTTGGAGGGACCTGTGGAAGGGGCTATTGCAGCCCTATACTCATCTCCCTCTGCCTCGGTCCTTGCCTCAGGTTTTTTGTCGCCCTCTTTCAACATAACAAATGGTACCCGCCAGGGCTGTCCGCTCTCTCCGGTGATTTTTGCCTTGGTGATGGAGCCGCTGGCCTCTATGATCAGACTTTATGGCAACATCTCTGGGGTGCGAGTAGGGGACAGGTCCTATAAAAAAGGCCTTTATGCGGATGACGTGATTGTAACCTGTACGTCTGTCGAACGCTCTCTACCTGAACTTCTATCCACCTTGTCTGACTTTTCCAACGCCTCACTCTACCGCCTTAACCTATCTAAATCCTCTATATTTCCTCTGAACCTGTCACCTGAGATCTCGGCTCGTCTTCAGGCCTCCTATCCATATAAATGGGCCCCCTCAGGCTTTACATACCTAGGGATACAAATAACCCACATGCATAAAATTGTCCAACTCAACAACGATCTCCTGCTCTCTGAGGTTAAATCCATCATAGCCAACATCCCCACAACAATTCTATCTTGGATTGCCAGAATCCATGTGGTGAAGATGCTCACTTGCCAAAAATTATTTATGTGTTTAGAAATCTTCCTCTTTGCTTTCCAAGCAGATACATCTCATCTTTACAAAGAGCACTGAATGGCTTTATATGGAACAACAAACCCCCCAGGGTGTCTCACAGCACGATGTCATTGCCGCTTGTTGTCCCTGATGTGAGAACTTATCACTTAGCAGCCTTACTCGAACCAGCAAAACTCTGGTGGGACGGCAGCTCTCCTCAACACACCTGGGTCAGTATTGAAGCTCAGTTTTCGTCCAGGGGTTCCCTAAGGACCCTCCTGAAGGCATCACTGCTCCAAGCTGTAAATCCGCCCCCCCTCTACGCACCATGGTCTCACTACTCAAGACATGGTCATTGTTAGGCAAATCTCACTATTCCTTCCTTTTACAAGATGTTTCTCTGCGGGCCCTGGAGCTGCTGGTTGGAGACTTGTCACTCTCGGGATGGACGCTAAGGGGCATTACGACTCTACATGACATACTTGAAGACTCGAGAATGGTCCCTTTCGAGTCTCTGCACCGCAAATTTGGCTTACCGAATACACTGTTCTATCAATATCTACAGGTCCGCCACCTGTTGGCTGCCTCTGGCCCCCTCTCCCTGGGCGTCCCAAGACTCACCAGCCCTCTGCAGCGCCTCTATAAAACAATAGGCCCTCTGCCACACGGCATTTCGATACTTTACAAATTGCTCCTCAGCCCAAAGGACTATGTTAAACTTCCCTACATGCAAAAATGGGAACTGGGTCTCTCATTCACGGCCTCAGCTAGTGCCTGGCAACTGACCACAAACCACGCTTCCAAATTCACCGCCTGTGTTAACCACCTCGAACAAGCAAAAAAATCCAATTGGGTTGGCATATCTACCCGTACAAACTCGCTAAATTTAGCAAATCCTCTTCCAGGTTGTGTTGGAAGGGATGTGGTCAGATAGGATCCCTAGCACACGTATTGTGGGAGTGTCCGAGGCTACGGAGGTTCTGGTCAGCTGTGCAGGAGGTCATAACAAAGATGACGGGTCTCCCAATTACCTTAAATGGTGAAATGGCATTACTGGGGATGGGTGTTGCGGAAATTCCGAAGTTGTACCAACCCATAGTGACAATCTTCAGAAAGGGGCATGTACAGAGATCCCTCTCTCTAACATTGGCTGTAACGTTGGAGGGGGCTGGTGGTCATATGCATTGCTATGAATTTTTTTTTTAAACCAATACTTTTTATTGAGATTATGTCAAAATAACCATTTTGTCACAGATCCGTTTGTGTCAGAGATTGTTCATATAATTACGATTAGTGCGGTACATGGTAAACAGATGAAATCCATGGATCCCACCATGCAGAGATTTTGTTCTTTCTGGCAAGATCGTGGGCAAGAATTCTTTCATAACTGTAGTGCATGTCTAGTTGAGTCACCAATTCTGGTGTGGTGGGTATTGTGGGAGCTTCCAATGTCTGGTGATGCATTGTCTGCTGGCTATCAAGACATTAGTGACTATATCACTAATGTCTTGATAGCCAGCAGACAATGCATCACCAGACATTGGAAGCTCCCACAATACCCACCACACCAGAATTGGTGACTCAACTAGACATGCACTACAGTTATGAAAGAATTCTTGCCCACGATCTTGCCAGAAAGAACAAAATCTCTGCATGGTGGGATCCATGGATTTCATCTGTTTACCATGTACCGCACTAATCGTAATTATATGAACAATCTCTGAGACACCGGCTATCCTCTTCATACACCTGCATTCAGAGGCGGCATCCCCTTCCTTTCCCTCCCCCTTATTCCCTTTGTGTTGTTTTCTTAAATGTTAAAAGGTTTGGTTGTAATGGTTATTTTGACATAATCTCAATAAAAAGTATTGGTTTAAAAAAAAAATTCATAGCAATGCATATGACCACCAGCCCCCTCCAACGTTACAGCCAATGTTAGAGAGAGGGATCTCTGTACATGCCCCCTTTCTGAAGATTGTAAATTGACTGGGACACACTCTTTCTCATGGAATTGGGATCAGCATGAAGTAGAACCACCAATACCTGGCCTTAAGTATCATCTCCCATATCTCATCTGTATCTTCCCTGTAACCTTCCCACCATCACTCTTATAGCCCAGTGTTAAATCTGCACCTCCGGGAACTTCCAGAAGACAGCTAAGGCTGCCTTCACACTGTGTTTTTTGGGGATCCATGTCTATCCGTTTTAAAACTGATAGCAAATTGATCAGTTTTGGCCTCCCATGTATCTCTATGGGCACGGATTGTTGCTAAGTGGCCATCTCTGTGTGTCAGTTTTGTCACAGATCCGTTTGTGTCAGTTTTTTTTCATGCACCCAGAATCAGAGACTGTTGTGATTTTGGGCTGCCTTGAAAAAAGCAGTCACAAATGGACAGACATGGATCCATAGCTGTCCGTGTCAAATAGCATGGATGTCTATGGACCAAGGATCCACGAAAAAAAATGCATTTGTGAAACGCATCCATTTTGCTGTACTGAGCATGCTCAGAAGCAAGGCACAGCTCCTCCCAGCCCTATCTCTGGTGCTGATGACAGATCCATAAAAAAAACAGATCTGTGGGTATCAGTTGGCACAGATCCGTGAATGTCCGTGTGGTCATTCAAATTCAAGGATCCACATGGATGTGCAAAAAATGCAGTGTGAAGGCAGCTTAACATCATCCTGTGTTCATAAGTATCAATCTATCCCTTGAAAGTATTAACCCTCTCCTTCCACCCTGCTGTTGTCTTGCAATTAACACTATACTCTCCTTGTTAACCCTTTCCATCATGCTTACTTTCCCTCTTATTAACCTTTGCTTACTTATGCATTGCTATAATGTATGTTAACTCCTGTATTGCTGTATTAACCCTTTATTGTATTGCTTTGCTGTCTGTTAAACCTTAATGTCAGGGATAGTTAGTGTCAGGCGTGTGGTTGTAATCAATTAATATAGTGTGGATGTATGTTTAGGTAACGTGGGCGGGATATAATTATTAGTTATTGTATTATTGCATATAGCATTGTGTTATTTATGCTACAGTGCTGTGCAAATTAATTGGGACAAAGCAATTTTGTAAGTAAAATCGTAAGTTGGGGTTACCAGTCAGATATTCAAACCAGTTTTAACTGCTTTGAACAGGTGTAAGTGTACAACCTTGAGTAACAAAATGTGGTTTGACTGGTTTTAGTCAGAAAATAACAGCTAGCTGCCCTCAGCTTCAGTTGAGAGCTTGTTTCTGTGAGGAGTGGTTTAGTGTACTTTTTCTCTCAGTGTGATTCATGGCTGTAAAAATGGATGTTACTCCACGGAAGAGGTCTAGAATTATTACTCTTAATGAACATACAAGTCTGATTGTAAGAGAAATCGCTTCCACCGTTGGTATTGGAAAATCTACCATTTCAAGAATAATTTGCACACACAATGAAACTGGATCGTTTTCTCCAAAATGAAAAGGGAAATGTGGAAGAAAAAGGAAAACGACACCAAGAACTGATAAAACACTTATCAGCAATAGTAAAATGAATGCAAGAAAAACAAGTAAAGACTTGCTTTGTCACAATTAATTTGCACAGCACTGTAGCTAGAATATAATTTTATTATTGTAGACTTTTGGGGTGTGTTTAATAAAAAATCTTTTATTAAGAGTCTTGTTTCATTAAGTCGCCAATTATTATTATTATTTATTTATATAGCGCCATTAAATTCCATGGCGCTTTACATGCTAAAAGGGCAGACAAGGACAAGTACAATAAATGTGGACAATTTGGTTGGACAGATACAAGAGGGGAGAAGATGAATATATATATATTTATATATATATAGCATAGGAATCAGCATATTACTGGACAGCGTTGAAGTATATTCTGGATATTGGTTATTGTAGTCAGAACTGACAATAATAATCTATATCCAGTCCAGCCCTACAACAGCAGGGATATGTTTTTGGTGTTTCGAGAAGCCTGTAAGCTCTATTTCAGGCTTCAACCCCATTCATCTGAGAGTGAGGAACAGTGCATGGGGTTTTAATCTCCCTTCTTAAAGGGGATCCCCAGACCTGGGCCTTCTCCCTCCCGACCGATTTTCTATCTCTACAGTCAGTGGATGGGTTTTTTGCTGAATTGGCTCAGGTGTATGGTGAACCTGATAGGGTGACTCTTGCTGAGTCACATCTCTGTAAGCTCAAGCAAGGGACACTAGTAGTGGAAGGAGTACTGCTCAGAGTTTCAGAGATGGGCAGCTGACAACCAGTAGAACGACCCAGCCCTCAGGAGTCAGTTCTGCTTGGGTTTGTCAGCTAAACTACAAGACACCCCGGTTCAATACGCCACATCTGTTCAATATATTTGTTACATTATCATTCTGTAGCTCAGACAACTGTATCAGTGAAAAATCGGATGCCTCTCGGATGGTCTGTGTGCAGTCTGACTGTGGTCTGTGGACTGTGATTTTTGTTGGACCCATAGACTTGCATTGGGAGTCTTGGCTGTGAATCGCATACTGTCGCAGTATGATGTGACTGCTTTCTCATCCGTCTATCGGACGAGAAAAAAATGCTCGACACTCGCAAATGCGCTCTCGGACATTGAGTAACATTGGTCTGACTGCAATGCGAGAAAAACCTTCTGATCCCAGACACCCTAGAAGTCAAAGCGGGGCCACACTCATGACAGGGCCACTATACCAGCATTGTAAAAGGTTTCATTAATAATTAAATTGAAACGGGCACAGTATAAATTAGCAATAGTGATCAAATCTGAATTTCAGTGCTGCAGTCTTACTCTTGACATCCAACAGTGTAAAAACAATAAATCATATTTTCATGACCTTGCCTTTTTCCCTTTTTTGCACTTTTGTTTTTACAACTCCTTCCAAGAGCCATAACTTTTTTATTTTTCCGTCAATATAGACATATGAGGGCTTGTATTTTGTGACACAAGTTGCACTTTTGAATGACAAAATAAATATTTACCCTACAGTGTACTGGAAAATGGGGAAATAATTCCCAAAAAATGCAATTTCATGATTATTTTATGGGTATTTTATTCATCCTGTTCATCCTATAGTAAATTTGATGTTTCAGTATGATTCCTCGGGCCTATACGAGTTTGTAGATACCAAACATATATACTTTTACTTTTATCCCAGTGGTGTAAAAAATTCAGACATTTATAAAAAAAAAAAAGAGAGAGAATTGCGCTTTTGTCGCCATATTCTGTTAATTTTTAGGGATCTGTGGCTATGTGATGGCTTATTTTTTACGTCTTGAGCTGCCGTTGCTAATTATACCATTTTTGGGTGGGTGCATTGTTTTGTACGTCTGTTATTGCATTTTATTGCAATGTTATGTGACCAAAAAACGTAATTTTGGTGTTTTGACTTTTTTCCATTGCGCAGTTTGCAAATCTGATTAATATTAATTTATTTGATATTTTTATAGATTGAGCACTTCTCAACTTAACAATTCAATTGTTCCTGAGAAAGTGGAGAAAATGTGTCTTAATTTATACTACATTGTGCATTCTATGAGAACCATAATGGTATGTGCACATGGTCCGGAGGAGCTGTGTGTTGGATGCAGCTCCTCCGGACCGGAGTGAAGCCGCGTGTGGCCGCAGGGAGACCGCGGCCGCCCTGTACTCACCATGTGCGGTGGGTGCAGGGCAGCTTCTCCCGGCAGTCACCCGATGGGATTCGCTTCTGACTCCGCAGCATGAAATGAACATGCTGCAGAGGAGCGGACTCCCGGCAACCCGCACCACAGCTCCAAAGATGGGTTACGCATAGTGAGGATGGGATTTCTTGAAATCCCAACAACTATGCTAGTACTGTATGACGCAGCGTTTTGGACGCAGCGGCAAGACACTGAGTCCTAAACGCTGCGTACACTGATCGTGTGCACGCACCCTTCAGATATAAATGATTGTTTCCATTAATTAATGTTTAAAACTAACCAATGAAGCTTCCTTCTTTGGGTAAAAAAATATGCAGATCTCTTTAGGTTCTGTTTTCATTAAAACAAAAAAAAAACATATCAAAACACATTGATCCACCTAGCCTAAATATTTCTTCCTTTGCGAGTAATGTAATGTTTAACAAGAATGCAATGTTGTTGGACAAAAAAGCAAAAGGCCAGTCAAGTGCAGCAGGGGGAAGGGGTATGAGAACAAAGAAATCTGTAACTGTCTGTAATCAATTAATTGTAACCACTGCATCAAGACCAGCCGAGAATACTGCTGCACCTCGGCTATATATATGGTCCCGTCCTGGGAGGATTTCTAATTTAGGGAGAGTCCTATACATGGACTGCCTATAGGAACATCACACTGAAGTGGATACCATTGGGCACTTTACTGTGTTTCTTACTGATGAGAAACAGAGAAAATAAGAATGTTTTTCACGAGTCTGACAGATGCAAAGCACCATGGGAAATTCAAATACAAAGCACGCTATTGGTTATTTGAATTGCATAGCTTTACATCATTAGATGCTGGAATCGTGGAGCTTGACGAGTAAATTAGTCATCATTACGTAAACGCGTATACACAATAAGGAGATTTCTCGATTGCTACTGTGTGAACTATACAATGCAGAAGATTGGGAATGTTATTCAGCTCGGCTGAGCGGATGGCCAGTAATCCCTGGGGCATTCCTATTGTGCTGTGTTACAGAATAGGCAGCGTCATTAACCCGTACATGCTTCTATGCAAGCCGCACTTGAAAGGATGGAAAGAGGACTCTAGATAATGAAAGGAAACGATGGATGGAACAGGATAAAATACATAATGTGGTATATGTAATAAAATACATGTGCTAATAGCCAAAAAAAATAAAATATAAATACTATATGTATTGGTAATATGATAAATAGGAATAAATATCGCACAATTAATAAATAATACAGTGACAATGAAAAGGATGCGGTATGAGGTGCCATGTGAGAAACGTGTAGACCAAAATCAGAATAAACAAATCATATACAGGTGCATCTCAATGAATGTCAAGTGTTTATTTCTGTTAATGTTGATGATTATGGCTTAAAGCCAAGAAAACCCAACGGTCATTATCTCAGAAAATTAAAGTAGGGAGGATGAAGGGTCAGAGATAAAATATTACCTAAATACAGTAGGTATCAGAGGCTTCACCATGTGTGGTTGTGAGAGTCACGACCACTATAAAAACATATCATGGCTGTTGCAGTCCCCAACGTGGTGCATATAGCATAGGGAGGATGAAGGGTTAAAAACTGCACTGCTGTATTCCACGAGAATTGATTTATTAGTCAACGCGTTTCAGGATTCCCTGAAACGCCCTGAAACATTGCAATATGATTTGATTTGTCCTGAGTAATGGTGGTTTACACACAAGGATATCGTTAATGATATCCTTAGAAAAGTTACGTGACAGAAATTGTACAACAATTTGCAATTATCGTTCGTGCGTTGTCACACACAAGGATATTGGTAACGATATCTATTTTGACAGCGCCAGTACATCGATCTGAGCATGCCATACATAAGGCCAGCGCTGTGACAGCAGCACTGGCACAATATTGTATGTTAAAAAGTCATTGATATACTTTGAGTGTGAAATCCCTTCATGATTTCACATGTAAAAGCCGCTCCTGCAGCTCTGTGCTACATGTCGGCACAGAGCTGCAGGAGCGGGTATATAAAGCTGGTGTTTAATGGGTTAATGTTAGTGTGCCACATGGCCCCAGTGAGTGCGCACACTCCCCTGGAGCCATGTAGCTAACAACATTTGTAGCGCTCAGGTTATTTCATGTACTTTGCAGAAGCCGCACACTCTCGGCTCTGCTATATCCATTCATAAAAAGCTGCCGGCTACTGTCATTTGACAGTGCGGCGTGAACAATTGATAAACAGCTCCCTGAATAGGTAGCTGTACCAGGTACTAACGCTAAATGCATAATGTAGATGCCGCTATCCAGGGTGCTGAACGGCTTTTATACAGCAGTTCTATGACCACAACATCGCAGGAGTGCTGTATAAGGGTATGTGCGCACTGGGCGGGTTTTCGGCGGTTTACCTGTGTAAACCGCCGTTTTGCATACATTAGTTTTATTTAAATTTATGTTAATCCAAACCGACGTTTGGATTAACATTGAAACTAATGTAACCCGCCCAAGCCTGTGCACATACCGGCGGTTACCTAGCGTCATCCGTTGCTAACCTGCAGGTTTCCCAGCGGGTTAGCAAAGAATGATCATGTTCTAAAAAACGGCCGGTTCTGCAGCGGCTGCAAGCAGAATCATGTGCTGCTTCCAGCCGCTGCAGAATCGCCGCCGAGAACCCGCTGGGCAGCCGCCGGATACCGCCCGGCTCCCGCCGCTCATACCCGCCAGGAAGCCGGTGCACGGCGCCGGAGCTTCCTGGCGGTCCCGCCAGCAGCCGCCGACCGAACCGCTGGGTAATGTGCACTTACCCTAACCGCTCAGCACCCTGAATAGCGGCATCTACATTACGCATTTAGCGTTAGTACCTGGTACAGCAATTGTTCACGCTGTACTGTCAAATGACAGGAGCCGGCGGCTTTTTATGAATGGATATAGCAGAGCCGACAGCAGGGCTGCCACTAGGAACTTCGGGGCCCCCCTGAGACTCCGCCCAGCCTCCACCCCTGAGACTCTGCCCAGCCTCCACCCAGGCTCCGCCTCCACCCTAGATCCGCCTCCACCCAAACATACATTACATATATAGTGAAAAATTGGAACAGCACCAAAAATTACCTCAATTTATGTGCAAAGCTTTCCCAACCAGCAATCCAGATGGTTCCTTACAATAGATTTAAAAAAAAAAGAAAAACAGCACAAAAAAAATTAGAAAAAAGTGGACTTTATTGCCCAATGCGTGGCCATGACATTGGGCAATAAAGTCCACTTTTTTCTATTTTTTGTGCTGTTTTTCCTTTTTTTACACTCACTCTATTATATATTTCACACACACACACTTGAGACTGCTGTGGGCTGAATACACAATAGCTGTATCAGTCACGGTTCTGACGATTCTTGGTGCCAGCACCAATCTGTCCACGGTGTTTCTGGAGAGCTGTAGCTTGCATATCGCTTCAGGGTGCCCCCTTCCTGATCACCAGTGCTCCGGCATTCAGCCTATTGAGTGCTCAAACAACCCGGTGCACACTTCCAGTTAGCGGTTCATCACTTCCAGTTAGCGTTATAGAAATGAAGTTGCAACATCGTAGGATCAGCGATGTTTATTCACTCTTCGTGTGGTCTTACATGGTGCGGGTGGGAGGACTTGGGGTTCTCAAAGGCGATGGCCGTTTCACACCGCAAGTGGCACTTCAACAGGCATATAGTCCACTATATGCTTGTTGACTATATGCCTGTTGAAGCACCACCCCACAAAGAGTGAATAAACACCGCTGATCCTGTGTTGCAACTTCTTTTCTATAACGCTAAACACAATAGCTGTATATACAATAGAGAATACAGAATAGAGACAGCTGCTACCTGTATACACAATAGAGATGGCTGCGGACCGTATACACAATGGAGACTGCTGCTGGCTATACATACAATAGTGAATACACAATAGAAACTTCTGCTGGCCATACACAATAGAGAATACAAAATAGAGACTACTACTGGCCGTACGCAATAGAGATGGCTGCGAGCCATATAGACAATATCCCAACAGCTTCCCTCCATTCCGAAAGCCTCCCTCCATCCTGACAGCCTCCTTCCATCCTTCCTCCATCCTGACAGCCTCCTTCCATTCTTCCTCCATCCCAACAGCCTCACTTCATCCTCCCTCCATCCCGACAGCCTCCCTCCATCCTGACAGCCTCCCTCCATCCTGACATCCTCCTTCCATCCTTCCTCCATCCCAACAGCCTCACTTCATCCTTCCTCCATCCCGACATCCTCCTTCCATCCTTCCTCCATCCCGACTGCTTCACTTCATCCTTCCTCCATCCTGACAGCCTCCCTCCATCCTTCCTCCATCGCGATAGCCTCCCTCCATCCCAACAACGTCCCTCCATCCTGACAGCCTCCATCCCGACAGCCTCCCTCCATCCTGATGGCCTCCCTCCATCCTGACGGCCTCCCTCCATCCTTCCTCCATCCCGACAGCCTCCCTCTATCCCAATAGCCTATTCCATCCTGACAGCCTCCCTCCATCCTTCCTCCATAACGACAGCCTCCCTCCATCCTGACTGCATCCCTCCATCCTTCATCCATCCTGACAGCCTCCCTATATCCCAACAGGCAGCCTCCCTATATCCCGACAGCCTCCCTCCCTCTATATGGCCCCGCAGCCTCCCTATATCCCGACAGCCTCCCTCCCTATATATGGCCCCGCAGCCTCCCTATATCCCGACAGCCTCCCTCCCTATATCCCGACAGCCTCACTCCCTATATATGCCCCCCTATTCTGTATATATTGCCCCATCCCTCCCCGGACCCCCCCCACCATATCTTACCATTAGTGGAGCTGTGGATGCGGAGCGGGGTGGCCCGAGCCCGAGGGCACATCTGCAGGAATGGAGGGAGCTGCCTGTGGGGGAGTAGCTGCGGGCCTGCGGCAAACACGGCCAGTGGTGGGCGCCGCCATGCTCTTTGTGGCCGGCTGCATTCACTAACTCTACAGCTGGTCGGTAGAAGTTGAGACTTCAACAAAATGGCCGCGGCCAAATGGAGATCTGCAGCCATTGTGTAGAAGTCTCAACCTCTACTGACTGGCTGTACATTTAGTGGGCGCCGGCCACAAAGAACATGGCAGCGCCCACCGCTAGCTGCCGCAGCTTCTCCCCGAAAGCTCCAGGGTCCGACGGCGGTGAAGATAGAAGGGGTGGGGGGCCCTGCAAGACATGAAGGGGGGGCCCGGAGGAGCCTTCTCCAAATGGCCACGCCCCCTGGAGTCACAGCTCGGGCCCCCCTGGGCTCGGGGCCCCTGACACCAGGCAGGGCTGTCACCCCCTGATGGCCTTGGCCGACAGTGTGCAGCTTCTGCAAAGTACATGAAATAACCTGAGCACTACAAATGTTGTTAGCTACATGGCTCCAGGGAGTGTGGGCACTCTTTGGGGCCATGTGGCACAATAACATTAACCCATTAAACACGCTTCCCGCTCCTGCAGCTCTGTGCCGACATGTAGCACAGAGCTGCAGGAGCGACTTTACATGTGAAATCACGGCCCTATAATGTACTTTAATGCACTTTCGGTACATGACAGCGGCAGGAATAGGAGACTTTTGAACGATATTGTTCTCCTTGCCATCACACTCGAAATGTACCTGGTTAATTGAACGTTAATTGGACGACGAACGATACATTTGAGGTCAGGATCTCAAATCTTGGATGAACGATCCAACGATTTTTCATCCTATATCCCGTTTGTTTACACGCAACGACGCCCGAACGATATCTTTTGAACGATCACATATCTGTGACATTTCAAGGATATCGTTCAGGATATCCTTGCGTGTAAAGCGGCCTTTAGAGTTCCAGGAAACCCTGAAACGCATTGACTAATAAATCAGTATTAATTTTAAACTGTATATTTGATGTCTTGTGGAGTACGGTACTGTGGTTTTTTACCGTTCATCCTCCCTACTCTACATGCACCACACTGGGGACTGCAGCAGCCTTGATATGCTTTTATAGTGGTTGTAACTCTCGCAACCACACAAGGTGAAGCCTCTGATACCTATTTAGGTAATATTTGATTCTCAGACCCTTCATCCTCCCTACTTTAATTTTCTGAGGTAATGACTTTGGGTTTTCATTGGCTGTAAGCCATAATCATCAACATTAACAGAAAAAAACACTTTGTATTAGATAATTACCCTTTTCAGCGCTTCCGGAAGACAAGGATGGTTGGAGATGAGATATTTTTCTCAATATTAAATTTATTAGGACACTTTACTAAGAGCAAACAATGCATTTCAGCCAGCAATGGCCTTCATTAGGTATAATATGCACTTACAGAAATTTTAAAATGAGAATGTCTTTATAGACTGATTGCTGCTAACATATCATTTAACAGGAAATGTGAAGGAAATAATTATTTGATCCCTTGCTGATTTTGTAAGTCTGTCTACTGACAAAGACATGAACAGTCTATAATTTTAAGGGTAGGTTAATTTTAACAGTGAGAAATAATATCAAAAATAAAATCCAGGAAATCACATTGTCTAAATTATATAAATGTATTTGCATATTGAAGAAAGAAATAAGTATTTGATCCCCTACCAGCCATTAAGAGTTATGGCTCCTACAGACCAGTTAGACGCTCCTAATGAACTCATTACCTGCATTAAAGACAGCTGTCTTAAATTGTCACCTCTATAAAAGACTCATTCCACACCTCAATTAATCAGTCAGACTCTAACCTTCTACAACATGGGCAAGAAGAAAGAGTTTTCTAAGGATGACAGAGAAAAGATTCTAGACCTGATCACAGCTATAATGGGCTACAAAACTATAAGTAAGACGCTGGTAGAGAAGGAGACAACTGTTAGTTCAATAGTAAGAAAATGGAAGATATACAAAATGAGTGTCAATCGACATTGATCTGGGGCTCCATGCAAAGTCTCACCTCGTGTGGTATCCAGGATCACGAGAAAGGTGAGAGATCAGCCTAAAATGACATGGGGAACTTGATCTGAAGGCAGCTGGGACCACTGTCACCAAGTAAACCACTGGTAACACATTACGCCGTAATGGATTAAAACCCTGCAGTGCCCGCAGAGTCCCACTGCTCAAGAAGGCACATGTTCAGGCCCATCTGAAGTTGGCCAATAAACACCTTAATGATTCTGAGAGTGATTGGGAGAAGGTGCTGTGGTCAGATGAGACAAAAATTGAGCTCTTTGGTATTATCTCAACTCGCCGTATTTCAAGGAAGAGAAATGCTGCCTATGACCCAAAGAACACCATCCCCACTGTCAAGCATGATGGTGGAAACATTATGTTTTGAGGATGTTTCTCTGCTAAGGCACAGGACTACTTTACTGCATCGATGGGACAATGGATGGAGCTATGTACCATAAAATCCTGAGTGACAACCTAATAACAACTTAACAACTAACAAAGTAACAACTTAATGCTGTGAACTTCAAAATGACCCACAGATTAGGGAGATCTAACAGACTTCTTAGACATCTTATTCAACATTGATCACTTAGACTTCATCCAAACTGATGTATATTGCAAACCAATGGCTGCAAATATCCTACTGCATGCAGAATCTTCATATCCAAAAAACCTCATCCCTAGCATTCCATTGGGACATTTGAACACATGGGACATAGGACGTTGAACACCAGGCCATGGATCTGAAGTAAAGATTCTCTGATAGTGACTACACGGATACAGACATATCATCGCTCACAAAATGTAAAGAATATTCTAGTTAAAAGTCATAACGAAAAATGTAAGGCCAACAGGATTTTTGACTCAATAGGTCCATCTTGAGGTTGTTGCCCATGTGGATCTTGTATTGCTTGTTTGAATATTGAAACAATCAAATCTTTCATGGATTTATTGAATACCAAACCCTACAAACCATTTCTTGCGATACTGTAGAGATCATCTCCAGCGCAAGGTGTCCATGTAACAAAATGTATGTGGGCCTAACCTCAAGAGAACTACTGTAGAAGAACCAGAGAACATGTATTTGATATTTGGATAGTGAAAGAAATAAGTGACATTGCTAAACTTGAAACATTACCATGAAACTTCAAGATGTTCCATGAATGCAACCCTCTCTTGTGTGGGTAAGTGGTATTAACAGGACTTTAATAAATGAAAGAGGGGGCGTTCTGCTCCAGCAGCAAAGCTGGAATCCTTTAGTTTGTTTATAGTATGTTAGCTCCCTCTAATCTGCAACCTTTAATCAGCTCCAGCACTTCTATTACTCTGTTCTCTTCCTGCCTGTGTTGCATTATGGGTTAATCAGTCTTCATTTCCTCATACTTACATACAAGAAGACAGTTTCCATTTTACCCCTCCGTGTGTTAGCATTGCTGGTAAGGAAATTTATGTTGTTTGCAGTCATCATATGCCCTAAATATTACCCTAGTCTAGTCAGTTGAATTCTAGGTTAGACACAAGCTTGCTAGATGTTGTATTTATATGGTATAGGCGTTTTGTGTTGTGTATTTTCTGCTGCATTATACATGCACTGATTATATGTTTCCCAATTGTTCCTAGTTTCACTGAATTATATTACTACCTTCAATAAAATACACAGACTTCTAGCAACAGTCTTCTTATTGGATTCAGTATATAGCGGTTTAGGTGCCTGTCAAACTTCACACCCACGACCGTAAAGTGAGGACAGAACATGGGATAACCTGAGAAAACATCTTGCCCAGAAAGAAGTTCACTGGATCACCATCCATGATGATTTATTCATTTAATTGTGCTTCATTTTTTCATTTTTTTTATTTATTTCTCAATCTATTGAGACCTTTTTTCTTCAATATTTCTAATTGATGAATATTATATTAATATGCCTTGTTGTTCAAAATCAACCTGTAAACGTGAGATAAATGTGCATAGGGTCTTATCCTTTTTACAAAGGGTTATAGCGGCATATATCATGAACTGCTCACCTGGCTCGGTTGTGTCACCCACAACCAGTATAATCGCCTGTAAGATGGCTTGTAGGATGGCTGCTGCAGGGCCGCACCTTCACGATAACCGTGGAAACAGGAAATGCTGTAATGGGACAAAATGCCAGAATGCCCGCGCTGCCACCAGGAATCCCAGGAAACAAAGAGTTACTGGGCAGATTGTTCTTTATTCTAAGCATTTCGGAGCCTCTATCCGAGCTCCTTCCGCAGGGAACAACTGAGGAAGGAGCTCGGATACAGCTCCGAAACGCGTAGGATAGAAACAGAGAAAAATCTGCCCAGTTAACTCTTTGTTTCCTGGTGATTCCTGGTGGCAGCGCGGGCATTCCGGCATTTTGTCCCATTACAGCATTGTTGTTCAATATATCACTTAGACACATTGTGTAATTTCTTGTATCTGTTTATTGCTTTATTTGTTCTTTAGTATTTGTTTGACATCCGTTATTTAAATGTTTGTATGTATTTGATGGGTCCATCGGCTATGTTAGGAGTGGCAGGTATGTGTCGAACAGACAGAGGTCTGCAGCGATCTTAACCCAGGTTACTGCTGAGACTTGTTGTCCAACACCTTTCTATAATGTGATGTGGGCTGGAGGTAAGGGTTAACCAGAAGCAATGGGTGGGTCTGGGTAACTACATACCCTAGGGGTGGTTGTGTTGCTGTTATCAGGTGGCCAGACAAGCCCTGGGTGTGGAGGTTGCCTGTTTTGTAACACATAAGCAGAGATTAGGCCTGGAGCCTGTTCTGTGAGTGGAGTACTGAGACTACTCCACTGGGACAGTGCTGAAGACGCGTACCCAAACCTGGGCACCTGCGTGTGAGGTAACAACAGACTGTATACTGGGCTGTATGTACCTGTAAGCCGAAGAAAGGCTCCTGTTTATGTACTCGAGGGCGGTTTATGCTTACAGAATAAACCAACATGACTTTTATTTAAATGGAGAGACTGTCGCTGTGTTTAAATATCGCTGCCAAGTGAGTGAACCGCGCCCCGGTCTGTGAATGCTATACAGTATACAGTACACAACAATAATTATGTCTACTTTTTATCAACAATACGTCTAAGGCCCCTTTCACACTAGCGTTTTCAGATCCGGACAGAAAATCGCATTTGCCGCCTAACAACTGCACTTGTGACACACTTGCGGCAAGCCCCATGCATTGTCTATGAGTCTTGCGGCAAGTGCGGTATTGCAGTGATCTGGCAGTTGCGGCCGCACAAAAAAACGCAGCTGAATGCGTTTTTTTTTCCACAGCTGCAACTGCCGGATCGCTGCAATACCACACTTGCCGCAAGCCCCATAGAGAATGTATGGGGCTTGCCACAAGTGTATCGCAAGTGCAGCTGTTGGGCTGCAGATGCGGTTTTCTGTCCGGATCTGTTGATCCGGCAAATCCGGACAGAAACGCTAGTGTGAAAGGCCCCTTACTGCACTATTGTTATTAATTTATTATTTGCTTTTGCCTCTTTACACATCACAGTTACTTTTTATATAACATTTATATCTTTTAGGGTACCTTTACACGCCGCAATCTCGCCTGGCGATATGATGCGATCTAACGTGTGCGTGCATGTTTTTCACGCTCGCCTCAGATCGCCAATGGCGCTATTACACCAGCAATCTCGCCCTGAAAGAAAGGCGATGTGTCGCCCTGGAAATCGCCTCACCCACAGCGTAAACAATCCGGTCGACCTCCGTCGCCGCTTCACACGCCGCAATCTCAAAGGTAATGTGGGCTTACATGTTCAGCGCGGCGAGGACATAGGCGCTCTTGGGGCGCATTACACCGTGCCCCAAACACACTCATTGGACAACGCAACAGCATTACGATTGACCAGCCTGCTCTGGAAGGCTGGCTAATACATGACGCCATTGTCTATCAACTTTGTCTATAATATATGCTCTGTTGTCGATAGTGGCTCCTGCAACACACTTTCGAGGCGCAAAAGAGTCACACAGGAGCGGTGTTGTGCAGGACAGTGGCTTACACTACACAATGGCTATGTGGGCATCTGTAACTGATGGCAGTAAGATACAAACCACACTATGCACATATGTGCCTGCATTGTTCCACGCCATGGCCAAGCTGCCATGACTGAACTATGTGTGTGTACACATGTTTGCGTGTGTGTACTGGAGTGTACCTACATTCCCCACAAACACCATTGCATTCTCCATGTGTGTGGACACGTTCCCATGTGGCTAAACACATAATAATAGACATGTACACACAGTCACGCCATACAGTGTGGGCCAAAGGGCTGGACCCGTGTACTGGACATTAGCAGACAATGCTGCACAGACCCATCAATCACAATTCACGTATCACATACCTCTGTGCACAGCATAAAGTTATGTGCTACTGCCCTGGATCAAAAAGTAACGACAGACACAGGTAGTTAGTTTTTGTTTTTTAGTTGGACTTTTTTGTGCACAAAGAAAAGTTTTTTTGACAACACACACAAAACATTACAAACAGAAGTGTTAACATCACACACATAAAGAAAACATGATGAGAAATAATGGCCATACCCAAACATTTTCCAGTACTGAACCCAAAAACAAAACTAACTAACTAAGTAATGTACACCAAAACACCACCATAATCCTACTGGTGCAGCCACACTGGTGACTCCACCCTCATCCTCATGTTTATGCCTCACAAGACCAGCCACCCTACACCTGCTGGTGCTGCCCGTCCACTGCCCCAGGGCCATTAAAGTAGGAGCAGTATGCGTCTCTGCTGTTCCTGGCATCCTGCTGACTCAGATCGTGGCTCAGTGGCTGGAGTGGCGCCACACCATGGTCGGAAGCACGCCAATTCCCTGGACGGACCTCCCCTGTTGTGGGGTCCACAGAATCCACATAACTTGCCCGGCGTGTATGATGACCGATCCCTACGACGCAGGAAGTTATGCAGCACACAGCAGGCCATCACTACCACATCAATAGATTCCAGTTTCATATGCAAAGGCGTATGAAACACGCAGAATGTATTGGCCATGATCCCAAACGCATTTTCAACCACACGGCGGGCCCGGATAGCCGGTAATTGAAAATGCGCTGCTCAGAAGTAAGCGTCCTCTTGGATATGGCCGTAGTAGGTGAGCCTGAAGTGGGAATGCTTCATCCCCCACAAACGCAAAGTTGAGATGACCGGTTGTCTCTTCATTTGAGGGCAAGTTCAGAGCACCTTTCCTTAGGTCTTCGCCCAAGGAGCAGTGTGCAAACACACCCCCATCTGAGACACGCCCGTTTATTACAATGTCCACGTAGAGGAACTCATATTGAGTATTCACCAGGGCCATGAGGACCACGCAAAAACATCCTTTGTAATTATAATACAAGGACCCAGAGTTGGGGGTTTTGTGATCCTCACGTGCTTACCATCTAAAGCCCCGCTGCAGTTAGGAAATTGCCAGCGGTCCTCAAACCCTCTGGCAACATCTATCCATTCAGCGGGGGTTGTTGGGAACTGCATGTAGGATGGCAGCAGAGTACTCCAGATGGCCTCACACGTCTCGGGATCAGGCGGCTCAGCAGGGACAGTGACACACGTGAAGTGTATTGCAGGTCTGTCCTTGAACGACCTGTTGTCAGGAACCGCAAAGTTACAGCTAAACGCTCCTCAGGTGGCACAGCTTGACGCATCAAAGTGTCCTGTTGGGCTATCAATGGCCTTATGCGTTCCAACAGTAATGTGAAAGAGCCCTCGGACATACGAGATAGTTCCTGAAATCATGCGGACTCCGATCCTCCAGCTCATGGACCAGCCGCATGTGGCTCCGGTTCTCCCGTTGCAGAAGCCAATCACAAGCCCACACACAGCGTGGTCTGCGAGCCCGCAACCTCTCATATCTATTCTCCAGCCACAAATCCTCTTCCACCAAGGCAAGAGCCACGATAGCATCTCCATCAGGGTCCATGATGTTCGCACCTACCAACCCCTGCAAATGAGAGGAAAACAGACATCACTACAAGAATGCATCATCACACATACCCAATACCCCCCACCTCTTTCACTATACATCTCCAAGGCACTTAACAACATCCAAACCAAGTCTGCTGATATGGACACCCAAATACATATATAGCACCATTGATGGGGCAAACACTAAATTACACTGCCTGACAACCAAACCAGGTCACACTACACCCATGGCCCTCCTCAACAAATACATCTCCATCGTCAAAATGGACACATCATCACCATACCCACATATACCTGCCCATAATGTTCAGGTATGAGCACAAGCCTTCCCGAAAGAGTTAGCTTACAATTAGCAAATCATGGTTCTTAACAACTGTATACAATTACATTACACACGTACCCCATCCTTGTGTTTTCTGGACAAACTATCAGCCCACGCAGCAGACTATTGCATACTCATCATGTCCAAGAGACATCCCTGAGGTGTTGATAACACCGGATCTTCACACGCAGACATTCGCAGAAGCCACATGGGCCAATATACATCTCAGTATGGGCAGAATAGTTCCATTGTGTGTGCTCAAGGACACTACAATGTGGGCACAATGTAGATGCTCAACGCAACTAACAACATACGCATCCTTCAAACATGATCCTGTATGGCAAAGGCAAAATGGGTTGTCAATGAGGAGGGGGTTTAGGGGGAATAAACAGTCATGCATCCAATTATCAGTACTCAATTTAGCTGCTAAACCCACCATCATTACAAACTACATACAACACCACTTGGGTGTCTGCTACACTACACAATAACGATCCGTAGGAGAAAGCTGCTTCAAACGGTACACAGCCATATGACAGTTCATGTGTGAACATCAGTACTTAATGATTCTGGACAGCAAGCGTGCCGTACCTCACTCCTGGGCACTTTATACATGCTAACCAACCAATCACACTGCATTTGCGTCATGTAATCGACGTAGCCACCTGGGCGTACGCAGCTGCGCCCAATGATTTTGCGCCAGTGCTGATGTTTGATTGGTCATGTTGTGTTTAAACAGGGATGTGCTGGTGTGCCAACCATGCTCCTACTTCAATGTGCATTGTGCTAGTAGCATCTCATCACAAGAATTCTGTTGGACAGACGGTAAGTCGGGGGACATGCGATAGTGCTTATCATGTAACTTCGTTTTGGTGTGGTGTTAAGCCATGTGTTGGCACATGTTTTGGGGCCTTATGTACAGCTTGATGTTGCATCCTGTAGAAGTGTATGTTGCGACGGCTACGCATCATAACACCCCTACGTGCCATGTTGCACACATAATGATCCTGGAGATCAATGCCAGGACAATGTGTTCTACAGCACTATTATTAGGTAAAAATATGTGTGGAAGTGATGAGTGTGTGCTTTTTTTTGGTTGTAATGGCATGTGTGGCAATTGTCCATTACACACCTTGGTATCTCTCCCTGCACAGGCCCAAATTACATATAGCCCCTGCCATGTCCACCATGTGCCATCTATGTCCACATGTAAACTCCACTACTCATTATGCATACCCAAGCAGAGTAGCAGACCACATGTAATTGTTTGTGCTGGACATGGGTTGGCCACACAGAGTAGGGTGTGTCCTGATATGTACATGTCTGTTTTTGGCTGATTTTTTTGTTTTTTTTCTTTTCAGATAGCTGGGGTTCATGATTTTGTCCAGAACCTCCTCACCATATACCAGGAACACGAATGCCTGTGGCGGTGTCGCTGCCTGAATACCATGACAAGGCAGCGAGGGCTGTGGCCTACGGTCACCAGGTCGAGCTGGCGAAACGGCTCGACCCGAGTAAGAACTGGACGGCGACCCTGGTTGCGCGGAAAATCAAGCACCTGCGCACCATGTTCACCAATGCCCACAATAAGTGGATGGATGCCTGGTCCGGGGCTGGAGCTGAGGAGGTCCCTAAGCCACGTCTGTGGTACTATGACCTCCTCACCTTCACCCTGGGCCAGGAGGGGCCTCGGGGGACACAGTGCAGCAGGCGCGCAACCAGCTTTGGCCACAGCCCAAGACTCTGCCTCGTCACAGGAGGTGGGTAATTGTGTTTTTGTGATCTATGTACACAGCTTGTTGGTTGCACTGTTGGGGGTTTGCAGCACATGTAGAAGGCACAATTGTTGTTTTCTTTCACAAATCTTCTTCTGTGTGTTTATCTTTGTGTGGCGTCGTGGCTGTAGCCACACATTGTGCTGTGTTTTGTGTGGTCACTTTTCAATACAAATTGGAGCGTCAGGTGAGTACAGTGCACTGGTCTCCTTCTTTATTCCTCTTTTTTCCATCCCAGATACTATGCCTTTGCGTGTGAGGCATGATCAGATAGGCACAATGTAGTGCTGGGTGTGTGGTTGTGGTAATTGCTGTCATGACATTGCAAAATGTGGCTGATATTTTTTTTTCTTCTGTTTCATTTTCAGACCCCTCGGGAGCCTGGCTCCAGTGGCGAGGACCCACCCGCTGGCGAGGCTTTCCCATCAACATCTGTGGGAGAGTCGGTGCCTGAGACCATTGCTGGGGGGCCGGGCCCAGGGCCCAGATCTGGCATAAGCCGAGAAGAACACCTGCCCCACCAAACACGGAGCTGGGTACCTGGGCAAAACGGGTCCTCTTGGACCGGTAGAGGACCCCCGGCTCTGGAATCGTGCACATCGCCAGCGAGATGGTGGCGCGCATGGAGCCAGAGCAACATGACATTGCCGAGAGGGCCATATTGAGTGTCCTTGAGGCGGGCGTATATGGGTCCCTGCGATGGGGGGCATCTTGGTCGTTCCCCAGAAATCCACCCCCGGGCCCACTGCGCCCCAAAAATGCATGGTGAGGAGTTGACAAAATCCTGAACCTGCACCTCCCCCTCTAACCCAGCCCCGCCGAGCTGCCCCATCCACCAGGAGGTGGTTTTACGAGGATGAGGGGGAGGAGCCATTGTATGAGCCAGCAGAGGATGAGGAAGAAGAAGGACACTACTAGGCAATGCACTACCTTGCAGCCTGTACTTTTGATTTTGTTATTTTGTTACACTAAACCAAGTGTTTTTTTTTTTAATTGTGTGGAAAATAAACCACCCTTTGTTTTGGCTTCACTTCATCCACATATGTGTCTGGTTGTGCGGTATGGTTGTGTGTGTAGTGTGTTGTGTGTGTAATAGTGCTGTTTGTGTGCCAAATGGAGAGGAAGAATGTCCACAATAACATATCTGGGTCATGTTATCACACACAAGCCAATCCATATGTGACATATGTGATAATGAGGGGATTAAGAGGCTTCTGAGGTCCACATAGGGAAGTTTGTGTGTGTATTGTAATGTGTGTGTGTGTTATTGGAGACAGTCATGTTAAATACGGGTTGTTTGCAGGTCCTATGGTACAGTCAGATTGTTTTTTTGTAATTTTACACTGCACACCTATGGCAAGTCATTGGTCATGTGTTGTGTTTCACATTTTAAATGGGACTAGGTCTACCTGTGTGTGCACAGACAAGTGATTACTCCGTATAATTAGTGTCACAAACCTTTATTTGTAAAATTTGACAGTGTTCAGAAGTGGTTTTGTCTGGTTAGTAGTACACAAAACATACTACCCACTTTCCCAATGTGGGATACTATAAGAAAAGGGGCCAACGGGGCCTAACAAACTAAGGTGCCAACATGGCAACAGGGGGAACAACAAGGGTCCAACATGGACAACAATTTGAATGTGATTATGGGCACATTATTGGGGGTTGTTTGGTGGAGTATGGGTATTGGCCGACTGGGCTGCCTGGAGTGCGTGTATCATAGTACCCAAGCGGGCAAGGTTTTGCTTCCCTTCTTGGTGTGCCCTCTCAAGATGCTGCTGTGCCTCCTGGTGAGCCTGCAGCAGCTCCTCAATAGTTGGTCGACCTGTATGGGAAAGAAGGACATTATTCAGTTACCTGTGTAAGTGTGTGTGGGTGTTTGAGGGCATTGTGATGGATGATACGTACGCAGCACATGACCATCCCAGGTGCCATCTGTAGGAGATGGGGATGGGCTGACAGCCCAGCCTGCAGCACGAGCTCTTTGTCTTTGAACAAAAAAAACAGACAAACACATCAGGACTCACATACTGCAGTCGGGCCCACACAACAATAAGTACATTATAACGCTTGTAGGCCTTAGCAGAAACTTACCACCATACACAGGACCAGCAGGCTCAAGGTGAGGGTGTGGGGACCCCAACACACCAGGGCTTGGGCGGGAGCTGGAGATGCTGGGGGGGTGGTTGTTCCTGCCCTGGGTGTGTGTGACCACAGGACAGGGCTTGGAGGTAACAGGGGTCCAGGGCTGGCTGCAGCCACGGCTGGTGGCCCTGGTGTTGCGGGAGTGGCTGGGCCCTCTGGGGCCGCTGCGCCTTCTGCCGCTGGTGTTGCCGGTGTGGCTGGGTCCTCCGGGGCCACTGGCGCTGGTGCCCCTGGTGTTGCGGGAGTGGCTGGGACCTCTGGGGCCGCTGCAGCTGGTGGCCTGGTGTGGGGGGACTGGCTGGGCCCTCGGGGGAAGGTGGTGGGGGTGTCCCGGGTGGCCTCGGGGACTGTGCCCTCCTCAGACGCAGAGTCCTCCTTATCTGTAATATCAAACATGACAACACACCGATTTAACGAAAGGACCACAACATAGGGAAAACACCTAGTGTGTGTGTGTGTATGAATGTCATGACGGCATGAAGGGTACAGTGAAAGGTTAGGGTTGGGAGCGACCCTTTGGTGAGGGCACAGTCTGTGTTAGGACATGATAACCACACCAGTGGCCACATATTTTTGTAGTCAAACAGCCTTGGTTTAGCATGGGATGGATGGTTTACATTAACACAACAGCAGCCAGTAAGCATCAGGTGGTGTGACCATGGTGCCAAACACATAGCAGTCAGCTTGTATTGATTTTTCTGTATTGTTTTCAATGTGTAGCAAAATGGTATGTGTCACAGTGCACACATATGTGCTATGTGCTGCGAGGTGTCATGTGGGTCTTCCAATTTGCATTAATATGTTGTCACCTTTGTGAGCAGGACAAAACATTTTTTGCCAACACACAGCTGAAGGACCACTATAGCCGTCACTATTTGGATGACAAAAGAGTGTATTCTACATCCTTCATATTGCATTGTGGCCAACATGCAGATGCACATTTGTGACACATCCACATGGTGGCTTAGGGCACACTATGTGCCATGGTACAATACCACATGATGGTTGTGTAGTGTTTGGAGTCGGATGATTGGCATGTGTGTGTTTGGCATTGCCACATACTCACCACGCAACCTGGCAATCCGGGCACGACTATCCACAATCCGCCCTGGGGACTTGTGTTTCAGATCAGCACGTTTTTTTTGGATCTGCTTGCTGGTTCTCTGTACCCCCAGTTTCTGAAGCAGGGCCCGCTGGATCCTCCTCAGTATACTGCGTTTGCGCAGCCGTGGGTGACCGTGACGCTGGTGACACCAGTAGTCATGGTGGTCACACAGATCTATCGGAACCATTAGCTCTGCCAGACCCCATGTGGCTGCGTGCTATGCGGCGGCCATGACTCTTGTCCTATGTGCAGGGGAGGGGCAGGTACCTGGCAGGCAGGGAGGAAGGAGCAGAAACGTCATAACATCACCACGCACACTGACGCCGCCAAACAAAGTTTAGGGCACTAACAAGGTCCATGACTACGGAGTGAGAGTAGGATAGTGTACCCATCTGCGTCACCTAATTCACACTGCGTAGGGTGATTGTAGTGTGTGGGCCATGCCACCCATGTATGATGTGTATGGCAACATCTGACATAGAATGTGGCACTATACTCGACACAGCGCTGATGAATACACGTGGATAAGATAGCTTGCGCGCATCTATGCCACCAATTCATGAACTGTGTTTGCGTACTATTGTGTAGGTGAAGATGTGTGTGGTGCTGAACGGACAGCTCTTCAAATATGGCACCCTGTCAACTGACATCCAGTGGGAACACAGTACACACCACCAATCATTGCAGACGGGGCGCGGACTCCAGCACGCTGTGGCACACCTACGGGAGATCAATAGGCGACGCCGATTCCATCACTATCGCCCTATCACATGCCAAAACAAGGAAATCTTGCCTTCATGATCGCGTCTGATTTCAGAGCAGGTCTGTTAGAATCACTGCACACACACACTTCTAGTCTTTTTGCTTATTGGTGAATGTTTATTCGGAAGGTGCTCTTGTTAGAACTGCGACAGTATGACGTTTCGGACGATTAGGTCCTTGATCACAAATATCGCCTGAGAGATACTGTACTTGAATGTAGCCTCTTTTGGCTGAGTATTGGTCACAGTGCCTATGGCAGTCAGGAGCAGTCGCTCTGTGGACGGTGGTGGCACAGCAGTGGGGTGTGTACACACCCAGGGAGATGCAGGAGGAGTGACCTTCCGAATAAACATTCACCAATAAGCAAAAAGACTAGAAGTGTGTGTGTGCAGTGATTCTAACAGACTTGAATACGGGACTCAAGAGGCCCCTTCACTGGCACCACACCCCCTCATATGCCGTGTGCTAACCATTGAATCAGATATGATTTCAGAGCAGTACTCAGTAATCAGGCGACAGGCGAGAGGCGATTTATCGCCGCCAAATTCCCCAATCACATGCCGCAACCATGGGGCGATTTCACGGTGATCGGTTTGGGGCGACGTGTCGCCTTTAAGATTACCTGGCGATACCCGTACTATATCCATTATCTATAATATTATAAATAATACGGGAGTGTTGAGTCTTAAATTCTTCAAAAAATGGGAGACAGACCTAAACACTGAAATTTCAGAGACAGACTGGAAGAAAGCTTGTGTATACTCACATAGGATATCCATGGCCTGTACGGCTCAAGAAAGGAAGTATAAGTTAATCTCCCGATGGTACCAATGCCCAGTAACTGTTCACTCTATCTACCCCTCTGTCTCAGATGTTTGTTGGAGATGTCTAAAGGAAAAGGGCTCTATGATGCATATCTGGTGGGAGTGTGAGCTGATCAAGCCCTTTTTGTCAAAGGTATTTGATACCTATCAGAAAATCAATGGCCAATACGTAGACAGGATACCTCAAGTGGCACTTCTTTCCATATTAACGGCGGCTAGAAACATACTACCAAGACATTGGAAAACGCCTCATCAGCCTCTCCTGTCTGAATTGATAGTAGAAATGAACAGGTTATGTAGAATGGAGGAGCTTTCTGCTGAGGTCGCTGGTGCCGGGGATAAATACTTACGTATTTGGAGTTCGTGGGTGATTTTCCGCAATTCACCTGACATTAGAGATCTAATTCTAATGGCCACTTTACACGCGGCTACATTTCTAGCTTATCCACAGGTAACTTACTGGCTGCAGTGAAATCATGGAGACATTATTCCATTTGTACACAGCAACAAGATAGAACCATGTCTCCATGATTTCACTGCAGCCAGTAAGTTACCTGTGGATAAGCTAGAAATGTAGCCGCGTGTAAAGTGGCCATAACATATGGATGAGATCCATCCAAGGGTCCCTGAGGCCCTATAGAAGTATGTAAATGGGGAATATGACGAGTAGAGAGAGATACATTAAGGGCCCTTTCACATCTGCGTTTTTCGTAATTCGCGGCAGATGCGGTGAAAAAACCGCATCTGCCGCGTTTACCGCATAACCGTTCCACTTGCGGCGCGGTTGCGGTTTTTTCTATGCAAAGTATAGGCATACTTGCGGCAGGTGCGGCAAGTGCGGTTTTGCACTTGCGGCAGGTGCGGCCGCGAAAAAAACCGCAGCCGCGGTTTTTTTCGCGGCCGCACCTGCCGCAAGTGCAAAACCGCACTTGCCGCACCTGCCGCAAGTATGCCTATACTTTGCATAGAAAAAACCGCAACCGCCCCGCAAGTGGAACGGTTATGCGGTAAACGCGGCAGATGCGGTTTTTTCACCGCATCTGCCGCGAATTACGAAAAACGCAGATGTGAAAGCACCCTAAAGAGGGACTTAATTGCGACAATTGAGCCACCCCCCCTTCCCGCCCCTTGTGTTCTTTCCTGTCCCCTCTTACCCATCTTTTCTTTTCTTCTTTATCTGCGACACAGTTAGTAGGATTATACTTACAAGATGAGCTAAATCTTCTAAGAATAATTTATATTAGAGAAAATGAGAAACTCTGCCCTATACGGAAGGTGTTACATGTCTTAGCAAACTTGGTATCATAACATGTACGGAACAGGTCTATGAAAATAAGTTTAGTTGATAAAGGACAGATAAATATTAATACTTCTATGTGAATATAACATGAAGCATAAGTTTGGTAATATTTGACAGTTTACTTATAAATGGACATGTAGTTTTGCCTTGTTGATTTATACATAAAGTTGTCTTCAACAAGGAGATAATCTTTAGAGGTACATGAACAAATGTAACTTCAGATGAGATAGTAAGAGTTGATTGAATAAATGTAAAAATATGCATTGTTCCTACTGAAACTAATGCTATTTGGTTATGACGTGTTTTTTTATTCTGAAAATTTCGATAAACTTAAATTGAACAAAAAAAAAGATTACCTGGCAATATTGCAGCGTGTGAAGGTACCCTTAAGGTACCGTCACATGGGGCGACAGGGCTGGGGATGTCGGCGGTGACTGGCAGGTGCGCGCACGTTTTTGGTGCCCCGCCAGCGTCGCCGTCCCCAATTTGCATGGGGCGACATCTCCAGCCCCGCACCGGCGAGCTTACAGGCGACATCGCCGCCGGGGTGTCTGAAAACCCCAGCGGCGATGCAGGACAATGGGAGCCTATAGCCCCTATTTGCCTGACAGGTCGCCAGCGGCCGGTTACATGGGGCGATGTGTGCACATCGCTCCAGATCAGGCGCCTGGTTTCAGGGCACTGCTCTGAAACCAGGCAACCTCCCGACGGCGCCGACATCGCCCCTTTACATGAGGCGACGTAGGGGTGATGTCGCTGCCAATAGGCCATGCCCCTACGTCGCCGATGTCGCCCCGTGTGATGGGGCCTTTAGAGTTACAAATTCACTTTGTGTTTCAGTTTGAAATGCATACTCACATCAGTACTGCCCCTCTTTGCATGCTTCACACTATCACTTTTCATCTTGCTTTCCATCGTGGAGCGCATCTTGATGTAATTTCCTTTTAGGGCAATCCCCATTATCAAATAACATCCCGGGGCTCATTTCCTCTTCACTGCATGCCACAGTGGAATGCATAGCAGCGTCACATCCAAGCAGGGTCACGATCTCCAGTGAGTTGTGTGTCCTTGGGCGGATATGACATTGGATTGTACCATGCATGTCAGCTAATGATCGGGAATACTGGCAAAACCTTTTCTATTGTTCCATAAGGGTTTAGATAGCCCCACTTTTTTATTTCATCTCTGTTGCCTTGTAAAAGCTAAGGGCAAAACATGCATCAGGCACATACATCCTGTGTGGGTTAGTGTTCATTTTGCCTTGTCGTCCTCACTAATATGTATTTGCCTGTATTAGTCATGTCCACTAAGCACTTATACAGGAGCATCTCAATGAATTAGAAAATCATCAAAAAGTAAATTTAGTTCTGTAATTCAATACATAAAGTTAAATGCATATATTATACTAGATGGCGGCCCGATTCTAAAGAATCGGGTAGTCTAGAATCCATATATAGTTTATTTACTAATAGTTAGGGGAGTGCGGTGAAATTAATTGTGTGTATACAGGTGGCTCAGTGGGTAGCAGAGTATACGGTGGCTCAGTGGTTAGCACTGCGCGGTGGCTCAGTGGTTAGCACTGCGCGGTGGCTCAGTGGTTAGCACTGCGCGGTGGCTCAGTGGTTCGCACAGCGCGGTGGCTCAGTGGTTAGCACTGCGCGGTGGCTCAGTGGTTAGCACTGCGCGGTGGCTCAGTGTTGGCACTGAGTGCGGTGGCTCAGTGTTTGGCACTGAGTGCGGTGGCTCAGTGGTTGGCACTGAGTGCGGTGGCTCAGTGGTTGGCATTGAGTGCGGTGGCTCAGTGGTTAGCACTGAGTGCGGTGACTCAGTGGTTAGCACTGAGTGCCGTCGCTCAGTGGTTAGCACTGAGTGCGGTGGCTCAGTGGTTAGCACTGAGTGCGGTGGCTGGAGGGGTGAGGAAAGCGGAGGCTGGAGGGGTGAGGAAAGGGGAAGCTGGAGGGGTGAGGACGGGTGAAGACGGGTGAGGCGGCCAGAGGACAGGCAGAGGACGGGCAGAGGCTGGAGCGGCCGGGGGCAGAGGCAGGAGCGGCCGGGGGCAGAGGCAGGAGCGGCCGGGGGCTGAGGCACTTAGTGTATTTCAAATATGGCGGCATAGCGCCCACCGCTATTCTGATTGGTCGGCGCGCTGAAGGCGCCGACCAATCAGAAAAGCGGCGCGCGCAATGCCGCCATATTTGAAATATACTGAGTACAGTGTATTTGAAGTATGGCGCCATACAGCGCGCCGCTATTCTGATTGGTCGCCGCGTTCAGTGCGCCGACCAATCAGAATAGCAGCGCGCTGTATGGCACCATCCTTCAAATACACAGTACTCAGTGTATTTCAAATATGGCGGCATAGCACGCGCCGTTATTCTGATTGGTCGGTGCCTTCAGTGCGCCGACCAATCAGAATAGCGGCGGGCGCTATGCCGCCATCTTTGAAATACACTGAGTACAGTGTATTTGAAGGATGGCGCCATACAGCGCGCCGCTATTATGATTGGTCGGCGCGCTGAACGCGACGACCAATCAGAATAGCGGCGCGCTGTATGGCGCCATCCTTCAAATACACTGTACTCAGTGTATTTCAAATATGGCGGCATAGCACGCGCCGCTATTCTGATTGGTCGCCGCCTTCAGTGCGCCGACCAATCAGAATAGCGGCGGGCGCTATGCCGCCATATTTGAAATACACTGAGTACAGTGTATTTGAAGTATGGCGCCATAAAGCGCGGCGCTATTCTGATTGGTCGCCACGCTGAATGCGGCGACCAATCAGAATAGCGCCGCCAGCTATGGCGCCATCTTTGGAATACACTGTACTCAGTGTATTTGAAGTATGGCACCATAAAGCGCGGCGCTATTCTGATTGGTCGCCGCATTCAGCGTGGCGACCAATCAGAATAGCGCCACGCTTTATGGCGCCATACTTGAAATACACTGAGTCCAGTGTATTTCAAAGATGCCGCCATAGCTGGTGGCGCTATTCTGATTGGTTGCCGCATTCAGCGTGCCGACCAATCAGAATAGCGGCGCGCTGTATGGCGCCATACTTGAAATACACTGTACTCAGTGTATTTCAAATATGGCGGCATAGCGCGCGCCACTATTCTGATTGGTCGGCGCCTTCAGCGCGCCGACCAATCAGAATAGCGGCGGGCGCTATGCCGCCATCTTTGAAATACACTGAGAACAGTGTATTTGAAGGATAGCGCCATACAGTGCGCCTCTATTCTAATTGGTCGGCGCGCTGAACGCGGCAAATCCCGGCTGGCTAGCCGTGGATATGGCCGGCACGGAGATCCTCAGCGGCGCGAGGTAGCCGGGAACCGAGCTCGGCTCCCGGCTACCTCGCAGCCGCTCCGTCCGCCGCGTGAATCCCCGAGCCAACCGGAGGTCGGCTCGTGTATCCACGCGCCGGCGGAGCGGCCGCGAGGTAGCCAGGAGCTGAGCTCGGCTCCCGGCTACTTCGCGGCCGCCCTGGAGTTAAATGTCCACCGGTGGTCGGCCCTAAGCGCAGCGGACCTTCTTGAGGTCCGCTCCGCTTAGGGCCGCCATCTTGGTCCACCCTGAGCGGGTGTATGTGACGCTGGTGACGTCATTTTATCTCCGGACAAAGCCACGGAAGTTGGCTTTTGTCCGGAAATAGAATTCTAGGCAATTAATTAATAGATAGAGTCATTACAAACAGAGTTATCTATTTCAAGTGTTTTCTTCTAAAGGATATAACAGAAAATAAAAGGGGAAACAAGGGGTGCAGATTCTTAGTGTAATGACATATTTTCAGATATTTCAGCAATTGTTTATCAACTTAACATGTTACTTTTATCAATACTTTTATCAATAGAATTATAGGGGAGTATGAAGGATATTTGCAACAATTGTAATATCTATTACCGTATATACTCGTGTATAAGCCGACCCGTGTATAAGCCGACCCCCATACTTTTGCCCCAAAAATCTGGAAAAACCTATTGACTCGTGTATAAGCCGAGGGTGGACCCCAGCACAGGTATACAGCCCCCAGCAGTGTGGTATACAGGTCTCCCCAGTGGTAGTATACAGCAGCCCCAGTGGTAGTATACAGATTCCCCAGCAGCCCCAGTGGTAGTATACAGATTCCCCAGCAGCCCCAGTGGTAGTATACAGATTCCCCAGCAGACCCAGTGGTAGTATACAGATTCACCAGCAGCCCCAGTGGTAGTATACAGATTCCCCAGCAGCCCCAGTGGTAGTATACAGATTCCCCAGCAGCCCCAGTGGTAGTATACAGGAGCCCCAGCAGCCCCAGTGGTAGTATACAGGAGCCCCAGCAGCCCCAGTGGTAGTATACAGGAGCCCCAGCAGCCCCAGTGGTAGTATACAGGAGCCCCAGCAGCCCCAGTGGTAGTATACAGGAGCCCCAGCAGCCCCAGTGGTAGTATACAGCAGCCCCAGTGGTATACAGCAGGCCCCCAGGGGTACATATAGCAGCCCCCAGGGGGTACCCAGCAGCCCCCTGGGGGTACCAACAGCCCCCAGGGGGTACCAACAGCCCCCAGGGGGTACCCAGCAGCCCCCTGGGGGTACCAACAGCCCCCAAAAGCTGGCACTGTCCCCCCTTGTAAGGGCCCCCCCCGCTGCTTATACATTACCATCCCGGTGTTCTGATCGGCGCCGCTCCTCGGTGCTTCTTCTTCATCCTCCCGTCCTCGCTGGCTGCATCCGGGATCTCCGGCCGTCGCGCGATGACGTCATATGCCTGCGACGGCCGGAGATCCCGGATGCAGCCAGCGAGGACGGGAGGATGAAGAAGCAGCACCGAGGAGCGGCGCCGATCAGAACACCGGGATGGTAATGTATAACCAGTGGGGGGGGGCCCTTACAAGGAGGGACAGTGCCAGCTTTTGGGGGGCATATATGAACTGCTTCCCCCTGCCGCTGATTGACAGGGGGAAGCAGTGCATATATAATGAGCAGCCCCACGTGACGGGGCCGCTGATACAGCAGCCTCCCCCCGCCTCCTCCAGCCTCCACAGCCCCCACCACCGTATATGACCCGTGTATAAGCCGAGGGGGGGACTTTTCAGCCCAAATTTTGGGCTGAAAAACTCGGCTTATACACGAGTATATACGGTAATACTACATAAAGAAGTCACTTAGAGGCACCACCACTAGATGAGCAAACTTTGCCTGAACATGTTCGCTAATTTCAAAATTGGCACGAACAACAAAAATTCAGATTCGGATTCGGGATCGAAAAGAAGAACATTTTGCTTGACAATTGGCGAACTCTGCTTTGTACGATAACTGATTGGATGTAAAAAAAAAAAAGCATTACTGCGTTTGCAGGATAGCAGGCGGCACGTGTTTGATGAGGGGACGGGAGGGGGTGGAGATAGGTCGGAGGAGCATCAGACTACATTTTTTTCTATGCACTTACTGTATGGATGTTCCATGCTGGCAGCCAATCAGTGCGCATACACCATCCACAAGTTGCAGACACATGGGCTTGAGTCATTGACTGTCTAAGGGCCCTTTCACATCAGCGTTTTTCGTAATTCGCGGCAGATGCGGTGAAAAAACCGCATCTGCCGCGTTTGCCGCATAACGGTTCCACTTGCGGCACGGTTGCGGTTTTTTCCATAGGAAGTATAGGGGGACTTGCGGCAGATGCGGCAAGTGCGGTATTGCACTTGCGGCAGGTGCGGCAGAGAAAAAAACCGCGGCTTACTGCGGTTTTTTTCTCTGCCGCACCTGCCGCAAGTGCAATACCGCACTTGCCGCATCTGCCGCAAGTCCCCCTATACTTCCTATGGAAAAAACCGCAACCGTGCCGCAAGTGGAACCGTTATGCGGCAAACGCGGCAGATGCGGTTTTTTTCACCGCATCTGCCGCGAATTACGAAAAACGCTGATGTGAAAGGGCCCTAACACATGTCCCTTAGGATATAAGAAGCAGCTATTTGCTGTCATCGCCATTTTGAGAGTGTTCCTGCTTGTGGACAGTGCTGCTGCCACTCCTCAGTGCTGCTTCATCCCTGCTACACAGGAAGTTAGCTACAGTCATGGCCAAAAGTATTGACACCCCTTCAATTCTGTCAGATAATACTCAGTTTCTTCCTGAAAATGATTGCAATCACAAATTCTTTGGTATTGTTATCTTCATTTAATTTGTCTTCAATTAAAAAACACAAAAGAGAATGAAGCAAAAAGCAAAACATTGATCATTTCACACAAAACTCCAAAAATGGGCCAGACTAAAGTATTGGCACCCTCAGCCTAATGCTTGGTTGCACAACCTTTAGCCAAAATAACTGCGATCAACCGCTTCCGGTAACCATCACTGAGGTTCTTACAATGCTCTGCTGGAATTTTAGACCATTCTTCTTTGGCAAACTGCTCCAGGTCCCTGATATTTGAAGGGTGCCTTCTCCAAACTGCCATTTTTAGATCTCTCCACAGGTGTTCTATGGGATTCAGGCCTGGACTCATTGCTGGCCACCTTAGAAGTCTCCAGTGCTTTCTCTCAAACCATTTTCTATTGCTTTTTGAAGTGTGTTTTGGGTCATTGTCCTGCTGGAAGACCCATGACCTCTGAGGGAGACCCAGCTTTCTCACTCTGGGCCCTACATTATGCTGCAAAATGTGTTGGTAGTCTTCAGACTTCATAATGCCATGCACACGGTCAAGCAGTCCAGTGCCAGAGGCAGCAAAGCAACCCCAAAACATCAGGGAACCTCCGCTATGTTTGACTGTAGGGACCGTGTTCTTTTCTTTGAATGCCTCTTTTTTTCTCCTGTAAACTCTATGTTGATGCCTTTGCCCAAAAAGCTCTACTTTTGTCTCATCTAACCAGAGAACATTCTTCCAAAACGTTTTAGGCTTTCTCAGGTAAGTTTTGGCAAACTCCAGCCTGGCTTTTTTATGTCTCGGGTAAGAAGTGGGGTCTTCCTGGGTCTCCTACCATACAGTCCCTTTTCATTCAGACGCCGACGGATAGTACGGGTTGACACTGTTGTACCCTTGGACTGCCGGGCAGCTTGAACTTGTTTGGATGTTAGTCGAGGTTCTTTATCCACCATCCGCACAATCTTGCGTTGAAATCTCTCGTCAATGTTTCTTTTCCGTCCACTTCTAGGGAGGTTAGCCACAGTGCCATGGGCTTTAAACTTCTTGATGACACTGCACGGTAGACACAGGAACATTCAGGTCTTTGGAGATGGACTTGTAGCCTTGAGATTGCTCATGCTTCCTCACAATTTGGTTTCTCAAGTCCTCAGACAGTTCTTTGGTCTTCTTTCTTTTCTCCATGCTCAATGTGGTACACACAAGGACATAGGACAGCGGTTGAGTCAACTTTAATCCTTGTCAACTGGCTGCAAGTGTGATTTAGTTATTGCCAACACCTGTTAGGTGCCACAGGTAGGTTACAGGTGCTGTTAATTACACAAATTAGAGAAGCATCACATGATTTTTCTAAGGGTGCCAATACTTTTGTCCACCCCCTTTTTTATGTTTGGTGGGTAATTATATCCAATTTTGCTTTAGGACAATTCTTTTTGCGTTTTTTCATTGAAGACAAATTAAATGAAGATAATAAAACCAAAGAATTTGTGATTGCAATCATTTTCAGGAAGAAACTGAGTATTATCTGACAGAATTGCAGGGGTGTCAATACTTTTGCCATGACTGTACTAGATCTCGTTTTAGATAGAATAGAAGGGTGACAGGGTCCATCAGGACATAGGCAGTTTTTGCTTAGAACAAGTGATTACCAAATCTGTGTACGCTGCCAAAGATGCATTTTTTGCATAGAAAAATGTTGTGAATAACAAATTGAATATGAGTGGGAAATTCCGAGGTTGTGGTGGAAAGGGGAATAGGTGTTGTGTAAAAAGGAAAAGGGTTGGTGTTCGAGGTGTACGTGGTATAGGAGCTACTGCTACTGTTACTGAAAGGTCTACTGAACAAACAACGGCTTGTCCTATCCAAAGACAAGTAACAACTTTTGTTACTGGACGTATTACTCCAGTCTCTTTCTTTGGCAACCCCAGAAGAATGGTACGACTTGTAGATGAGGCTCTTTTGCTACAGTTGATGACAAGCACTGCATCAAGTAGCCTCTCCTGCACCTCAACATCACACACAGTACAGTCCTTAGAAGTGGTGCCCCAATTACCTATGTACCCCCACCGTGTCACAACTCTCCAACCAAGCATAGGTGGGTGAGTATAAAGAACTATTCACACATTCTATTCCATTGGCATCAGAGGTCTGCTTAAAAGATTCACAGATTCAAGAGGAAGAAGCATTTGCACCGATGCCGAAAAGCTTTTGGAGTTGGATCTGGGGATGGACGAAGTAGGGTCCAGACCCTTTCACCAGATGTTAACCCCCGGGGTGGAGGTGGTGATAATAAGACTAAGATACCTGAGGGCACACGGAGGACTGTACAGTACTGTCAGAACAGGAAGAGAAGCAGGATGACTTTCAGGGAGAGGAGTGGGACGATGGAGAGTATGATGATGAGGTTCGAGATCCCACTTGGTATCAACCCAGAGTCATGCAGTTGAGTAGCACAGCAGAGAAGATGGAGGAGGAGAAAGATGAGGAGGTTAAAGGGAATCTGTCACCCCTTTGGGCATTTTAAACTATGCACACCAGCTTACACATTATGTAAATGGGGGTCTTATAACTCCTCTATGTGCCCAGACTGGCCCCTTATTCCTGAGATATAAACTCATATTCTGTCCAACGCTGGCCTCCTATTGAGTCCAGGAGGCTGCTATTAAGTCCAGGTGGATTATGTGCTTACCATCCTCCTGGCTGCAAAATCTGTCCTGAAATTTGAAAATTCCCACCCCTCCTCTTGCCAGCAAAATAAGTGACAGGCACACACGCGCCTGCGCAGTGGAGCCGCTGGTGTACAACTATCCAAAAGAAGGACAATCTGGGACAGTGCCAAAGCATATGCAATATATTCGCCTCTGATTGTGCGCAACGTGGGCAATGAGCTGGTATTTTTAAGCTGGGAAGGGCCCAATAACCATGGACCTTCCCTTCCTGATAATACCATACTACAGCTGTCTACCTTATCTTGACTGGGTGTGAAAAATGGAGGGGAACCCATTTTTTTTTTTAATTTATTTATAAGTATTTAAAAAACTGAAGGAGTTGGGTCCGCACTATTTTTGAGAACCAGCCAAGGTACAGCATATGCTAAAAGGGGCAGTCACTGTAGTGGGCTGCTTGATCTTGCATTCTCTGCCGATGCCGCTGTCATGCTCTCTGTCTAGCTATAAAATCACTGCCGCTGTGCAATAGACAGGAGGTGGTGGGTAGTCTTCCTTCCTGATCACATGCTGCAGAGACATGTTTAAATGCAGGGAGTGGGGCACAGAACAGCAGAGCACACAGTCCTCCCCCCCGCCCTGCCTCTTCATCACATTACTGCAACATGTGATCAGGAGCGAAGACCACCTTCCTCCCCCTGTCTAGAACGTGGTGACAGGGTTTTTACTTCTAGTCACAGAGCACTGTAAGAGAACTGCGCATGACCATGGCGCCAGCAGAGTAGAGGGAATGCAGGATCAAGCGGTCAGTTCTCTGACATGTTAATCCTTACTTCTGGCCCTGTCGCTGCACTATAGACAGGAGGTGGGAAGTCTTCCCCCCTGATCACATGTTTCAGTGATGTGATGAACAGACAGGGTGGGAGGGACTGCACACTGTGCTCCCCCATGCTCTATGTGATGTCACCGAAGCTTGTGATCAGGAAAATGCCCACCTCCTCCTGCCTATAGCACAGCGGCAGTCTAGAGTGCGGCGGCAGGGCCAGAAAGCATAACCGCAAGAGTTGAAGCTATTAAGAGGCAAAGGCAAACATTTCTAAGTTTTAATGAAAAAAATAGGAGTAAATAAAAGCATTGTACCTTTTCTATGGTTAACTATGCCAACATGCCATAGGAGCTGCAGGACATGCTGGGAGTTTAAGTACTCCTCTCACTTATTAAAGGAAACTTGTCTGCTATATAAAGACTGCTCAATCCACAGGCAGCATGTATTGGTTACTGGCGGTATGATTTTAGCCACTTATGTTATTACCTGAAATGGTTATTCCCCTTCCCGCTCTGTGGACTCCACCTAAAGAAGCAGGGACTCTCTGCAGCCTGTTTGTCCACTGTACTGGGGATTGTGTAAGTCACCTTTGGCAGGGACATTGTTACAGGAGCGAGTTCATTCCCTCAAGCAGGACCAAAGATCGCTAGGAATACCTGGCCATAGCGCTCTCCTGCCAGCACAGGATTGTGTTTGAAGAGGGATCCTTCTGCTGTTTCACAGACCAAAATGGCGATCGCTTCTGCCTGCTAGTCGAATGTGTGCCTCAGATCTTGCACTGAAGCCAAAAAACACTGCTGATACTTTGAAGGATTATATCCTACATCTTACTTACAAGTGCATCTCAATAAATTATAATATCACCAAAAAGATTATTTATTTCAGCAATTCAATACAAAAAGAGAAACACATATAATATATAGTCATTACAAACAGACTGATCTACCGTGTTTCCCCGAAAGTAAGGCCCCCCCGATTGTAAGGCCGCCTGGGGGTAAAGTGGGGGCCTGCCAATGTAAGGCCTCCCCCGATTATAAGGCCTTACAACCGGGGGGGGCCAATGTAAGGCCGCTAGCGGAGGGGGGGGGGCGGGAGCGGGTCGCACGTCACGTGCGCCCGCTCATTACATATGCACTGCATCCCCCTGTCAATCAGCGACAGGGGGAGCAGTGCATTATACTGTATATATGGGCCCCTATTGCTGGCACACTCCCCCTGTTATGAGGCCCCCACCGCTGCTGCTGCTGAAGACATCTTACCCTCCAGGGTCTTCTTGCAGCAGCCAGCGCGCGCGTCCGTCCGTCCTCTGTACTCGGCGGTCTCCCGGATCATGTGACCCGTCGCAGCGCATGACGTCATCGCGACTGCGACGGGCCGGTCACATGATCCGGGAGACCGCCGAGTACAGAGGACGGACGGACGCGCGCGCTGGCTGCTGCAAGAAGACCCTGGAGGGTAAGATGTCTTCAGCAGCAGCAGCGGTGGGGGCCTCATAACAGGGGGGAGTGTGCCAGCAATAGGGGGCCCATATATACAGTATAATGCACTGCTCCCCCTGTCGCTGATTGACAGGGGGATGCAGTGCATATGTAATGAGCGGGCGCACGTGACGTGCGACCCGCTCCCGCAGTGTCCCAGCAGGAGGGGGCCTGTAGGCCACACTGCTGGGGCACCCAATGTAAGGCCCCCCCCCGAAAGTAAGGCCGGGGGCCACTTTTGGCCCCCAAAAGAATGTAAGACAGGGCCTTACTTTCGGGGAAACACGGTATTTCAAGTGTTTACTTCTGTTAATGTTGATGATTATGGATTACAGCCAATGAAAACCCAAAAGTCAGTATCTCAGAAAATTAGAATAATTTACACAAAACACCTGCAAAGGCTTGCTAAGCATTTAAAATGGTCCCTTAGTCTGGTTCATTAGGATACACCATCATGGGGAAGACTGCTGACTTGACAGATGTCCAGAAGGCAATCATTAACACACTCCACAAGGAGGGTAAGCCACAAAAAGGTCATTGCTAAAGGAGCTTTTTTTATAAATAAGGACTGGCATCACCTTAAATGTGCAGGTGCAAGCAAAAAATATGTGTATGCACTAAATATAAAGAAGTTGCTGCAACACTGAACACAATATGCTAGGGAATGAGCTAAATGGCTGATACATGAAATGCAGGATTGTCTGTGCAGCTAAGAAATGCATATGTGATAAATGAACACAGTAAATACTGTACTAGAATCAATGAATTGAGAGACTTAGCTTCACCACTGACGTCACTGCGAAGAGCCCGGTAACTACGCCAAAGTGCTCTCAAGCTTACCGGGTCCTACTCTGACACTGTGTGGTCTATATTGCTGGGAAGTGGTTTATATGCCTGTGTAGTGCAATTAAAAAAACAGCTGGTAGTGGTCTGAACCAGGACCAGGGCTACCGTAAGATGGAGGTGTGGGTGTAGATACTGGGCGGAGAAAGGGAGCACAGTAAATAAAAGTCGTATTTTATATATAAGGACTGGCATCACCTTAAAGCGAACCTGTCACCGCCCCCTGGACATCAAAAGCTAAAATAGCCACCTTCTGCAGCACTAAGGCTGCATTCAGGGAAGGTGGCTATAGGCTTTTGATGCCCTATATTCACTCAAATATGAACTTATATAACTGCTTACACTTAAGACGACCTAAGACCGGGAGGCTGGGTTTCGCGCTCCTCCAACCCGCCCCCTCTTGTCAATCAGCCTGGTCGCCTGCTGCTGCCTCTCCTCACAGTCTAGCATGAACGCGCGCCTCTGTTCTCCTCTATGGTGCCGCGCATGCGCTGTGCGCGCAGCCCGACGACTTCCTGGACACCTGGCGCACAGCGCATGCGCAGCTCCATTGAGGAGAACGGAGGCGCGTGTTCATGCTAGACTGTGAGGAGAGGCAGCAGCAGCGACCAGGCTGATTAACAAGAGGGGGCGGGTCGGAGGAGCGCGAAACCCCGCCTCCCGGTCTTAGGTCGTCTTAAGTGTAAGCAGTTATATAAGTTCATATTTGAGTGAATATAGGGCATCAAAAGCCTATAGCCACCTTCTCTGAATGCAGCCTTAGTGCTGCAGAAGGTGGCTATTTTAGCTTTTGATGTCCAGGGGGGGTGACAGGTTCGCTTTAAATGTGCATGTGCAAGCAAAAAATATGTGTATGCACTAAATATAAAGAAGTTGATGCAACACTGAACACAATATGCTAGGGAATGAGCTAAATGGCTGATACATGAAATGCAGGATTGTCTGTGCAGCTAAGAAATGCATATATGATTAATGAACTCAGTAAATACTGTACTGGAATCAATGAATTGAGAGACTTAGCTTCACCACTGACGTCACTGCGAAGAGCCCGGTAACTACGCCAAAGTGCTCTCAAACTTACCGGGTCCTAATCTGACACTATGTGCGGTCTACATTGCTGGGAAGTGGTTTATATGCCTGTGTAGTGCAATTAAAAAAACAGCTGGTAGTGGTCTGAACCAGGACCAGGGCTACAGTAAGATGGAGGTGTGGGTGTAGCTACTGGGCGGAGAAAGGGAGCACAGTAAAAAAAAGTCGTATTTTATATATAAGGACTGGCATCACCTTAAATGTGCAGGTGCAAGCAAAAAATATGTGTATGCACTAAATATAAAGAAGTTGATGCAACACTGAACACAATATGCTAGGGAATGAGCTAAATGGCTGATACATGAAATGCAGGATTGTCTGTGCAGCTAAGAAATGCATATATGATAAATGAACACAGTAAATACTGTACTGGAATCAATGAATTGAGAGATTTAGCTTCATCACTGACGTCACTGCGAAGAGCCCGGTAACTACGCCAAAGTTATTGTGTTCATTTATCATATATGCATTTCTTAGCTGCACAGACAATCCTGCATTTCATGTATCAGCCATTTAGCTCATTCCCTAGAATATTGTGTTCAGTGTTGCATCAACTTCTTTATATTTAGTGCATACACATATTTTTTGCTTGCATCTGCACATTTAAGGTGATGCCAGTCCTTATATATAAAATATGACTTTTTTTTGACTGTGCTCCCTTTCTCTGCTCAGTAACTACACCCACACCTCCATCTTACTGTAGCCCTGGTCTTGGTTCAGACCACTACCAGCTGGTTTTTTTATTGCACTACACAAGCATATAAACCACTTCCTAGCAGTGTAGACCACACACAGTGTCAGATTAGGACCCAGTAAGTTTGAGAGCACTTTGGCGTAGTTACCGGGCTTTTCGCAGTGACGTCAGTGATGAAGCTAAGTCTCTCAATTCATTGATTCCAGTACAGTATTTACTGAGTTTATTTATCACATATGCATTTCTTAGCTGCACAGACAATCCTGCATTTCATGTATCAGCCATTTAGCTCATTCCCTAGCATATTGTGTTCAGTGTTGCAGCAACTTCTTTATATTTATTGCTAAAGAAGCTGGCTGTTCACAAAGTACTGTATGCATGCATATTAATGGGAAGTTGAGTGGAAGGAAAAAGTGTGGTAGAAAAAGGTGTACAAGCAACTGGAATAACCGCTGCCTTGAAAGTATTGTTAAGAAAAGGCCATTTAAAAATTTGGGGGAGCTAGACATGGAGTGGACTGTCGCTGGAGTGAGTACTTCAAGAGCCACCACACACAGACGTATCCAGGACATGGGCTACAACTGTCACATTCCTTGTGTCAAGCCACTCATGACCAATAGACAATGCAAGAAGCATCTTATTGTTGCCCAGTGGTTCAAGGTGTTGTTTTCAGATGAAAGTAAATTTTGCATTTCATTTGGAAATAAGGGTCCCAGAGTCTGGAGTAAGAATTGAGAGGCCACAATCCAAGCTGCTCGATGTCTAGTGTGAAGTTTCGACAAGTAGTGATGGCTTGGGAAGCCATGTCATCTCCTGGTGTAGGTGCACTGTGCTTTATCAAGACCAAAGTCAGGACTGCCATCTACCAGGACATTATAGAGCACTTCATGCTTATCTCTACCGACAAGCTTTTTGGAGATGGAAATTTCATTCTCCTGCAGGACTTGGCACCTGCTCACACTGCCAAAAGTACCAATATTAGGTTTAATATCCACAGAATTTCTGTGCTTGATTGGCCAGTAAACTCACCTGACCTAAACTCCATAGAGAATCTATGGGATATTGTCAAGAGGAAGATGACAGATACCAGACCCAACAAAGCAGATGAGGTGAAAGATGCTGTCAAAGCAAATTGGGCTTCCATAACACCTTAGCAGTGCGACAAGCCGATCACCTCTATGCCACAATGCATTGATGCAATAATTCATGCAAAAGGAGGCCCGACCAAGTATTGAGTGCATTTACTGTACATACTTTTCATTAGGCCAATATTTATAAGTTGAAAATCTATTTTTTCAGTTGGTCTTATGTAATATTCTAATTTTCTGAGATAATAACTTTCAAGGTTTTCATTGTCTGTAAACCATAATCATCAATATTTTGATCAGATATTTTTTATTAAGAGTTTTAGCATAACAAACAAGTAATACTTCACATTGAAAATACCCCGCAGTCCCCTCCCCATTCCCTCCCATCCCATAAACACTTGAAATAGATAACTTTGTTTGTAAGGACTCTATATAATATATGCTTTTCACTTTATGTATTGAATTACTGAAATAAATTATCTTTTTGATGATATTTTAATTTATTAAGATGCACTTGTATGTCAAGCATATGAGGATTGCTGTGGATCAAGATATTGTGTACGGGCGCTCTCTATCCAGCCTCTATGATATTTTTGCTTTCTACCGATGATGGGAGTTCTGTTTTGTTGCAGAGCAGGATTCCTCATTAGGAGGAGAGTTTACTGATTTTTCCAACAAGTTCATTTTTTCCTAAACACTTCCTGTGGTTAGTGCGCCATGATTCAAGTCTGGATAACCCTTTTGGACTCTTATTTACCTATGTGAATCCGTTGGAGGATTTTCACACGGCTTCCAGGATGAGCTGCATAATGGGCCCCAGGGCAGTGGGGTACTCAGAACCGGGCTATACTGTCTTTGGGGAGTCACAGGGCAGAGACCCGGCTTCGATGACCCTGGGTTCAATTGAAAAGGGGAAGTTTTGGGGAATGGAGTGGTTTGAAATAAAAGTTATTTGTGATGCCACCCGTAGTGTGTGGCTATATGTGGCCTCTGTTTCAATCAGGACAGCTGGGGATGATGGCAGGTGCAGCTTGATGGCCGGCCCTCTACGGGTAGGGCCAGTCCCCAGGGCATCCATGATTGTAGTGTAATGTACGTATGTAAAGTGCTCCATACCTTCAGGCAGCATATGCGATCTCCGCGCGGTTGCAGTCTCTTTCTCCCGTCTGCAGATAAACAATTTAATCCATGGGCTTTACCAGGCTTTTACTTGTTACTCTCAACAACATGATTCACAACAGTCCCAAACAGTTCTTTTGCAAAAGTTCACTACAGCACACACAACAGCTCTGTACAGTTCTTTACGGGCTTGGTCCGGGACAGTTCCTGTGCGTCATTCCCCTCAGTGTACCTTTCGGGCCCTTACGTTTTCTCTCCATTCCTTCGCGTACAGTTACGGCCCGGCTCTCACGGCTTTGTAGTGAGTTGTCCCACACCCTGGGTCACTAGCCTTAGTACGATGGCTTTGTCCTTCACCGCACCGATTGTTAGGTTTGGTGACATAGAGTTCCCGCACCTCACCGGGTTTCCTGTGGTTGGGCACTGGAAGCTTTCTTGGCCACATCTACAGAACGGGCACTCTGGTTCTTTGGCCCAGCCACCAGTGTCCTGGGTTAGTCGGGTACACCTGACTCCTTCTGTCCTTCTCCAGTGTCACCCTAGGTTCCCAGCCAGCCATTAGTAGTGCAGGCCACTGGGCCCTGCTAGTCTCAGTTTGGTCTCAGTTACTGACTAGCTGAAGGGTGTTTCTGCTTGAAAAAACCCTTTCCCTCCAATGCTCACACTTGAGTCCATCTGACTTTCCGTCTCTCTTGTCTGACTTGCTCAACTTCCCTGCAAGAACTCTCCCAACTTAGTGTTCCTGGGTTTTACTGCAGTTCCTCCACCCCTTCTCCGGGATCTTTTCTATGTTCCATCCACACTTAGCTATTCCTGCCAACCCTCGCCTGACATGAAGTGACTTAAGCTCAGGATTAGCGTGTGTGTGGGTGAATTGACCGTTTTACCAGTCCCAACTGCAGTTCACCTCTTTGGCCATATGGTCTCAGGGCGCCACACTGCACACCAGATCGGAGCAAGAGAATAGCACTAGGATAACCTTGCGGTTCCTTTGGAATCTTAAAAATCCAATACACCTTTTACCAGCATTTAATATATTACATGAAAATATTTCTGTATCATCCATTATACTTAGAACAGCGCAGCATTTGTCACTTTTTATTACCCTGTTCTTAGGGTTCAATTTGGGTATTCTAGAATGAGGTGTATAAGGCCTTACTGGTGGTAGTCTCACTTTATATGGGATAAACCTGTTGAGAGGTTCACTTTAAAGGCTGGTTTACACGCTGAGATGTCCCAGCGATCTGACCAAAGATCGGGATCGCTGGGACACTGCTATCTGATCGCTGGTGAGCTGTCACACAGGCAGACCAGCGAGAATGCTGGTAACCATGGTACACATCGGGTAACTAAGCATAGCGCTGCGCTTAGTTACCCTATGTTTACCCTGGTTACCTGTCCCAGCGTGCACTGTGCGTCGCTGGGCATCGGCCGGTAGGTCGTTGATCGTTGGTCTCCCGCTGTCATACACGCTGATGCTGGCAACCCAGCAGGAGACCAGCGATCGAAAAACGGCTCTGGCCATTCCGCAATGATCAGCGGTCAGCAAGCTGATCGTTGTAGGATGTCACACATAACAGCATCGCTACGAGGTCGCTGCAACTTCACAAGTTGCAGCGTCGACATGTGTAAACCGGCCTTAATACTTTAAAACGGCAAGAGGGAATATGCACCTTCAAATGCCAGGGCTGAATTTTAGTCTCAGTCCGGCACTGGTGGTATGGATGGGGTTATACAAGACTTAGTGTTCAGATAAATGATAATCTACAAGGCAGATAGAACAGGAATTTTATCAAAACTGCAGTAAACAGCAGAGTAAGTGGTGATAGATTGCGTTTAAGACTTAGTGCTTTGGTACTCACTCATGACCATTCTGTGCTGCCACCTCCAGGTGTGTTCAAAAACACGAGTCAAGACCAAAATCTTTATAATAGTTGTTATTTCCTTACATTGAGAACATTGTACACTGTTTTTTAAATCAAAATATGAAGAGAAATGTCTATAATTATTATAATTATTAACTACTTTATAGAAAATAGCAAAACATTAACATTGGGCTACAGGGTCAGCTTCAGCACTCGGCACACCTGGGCAAGTGCCAGGGTTCTGGACAGATGAGGGGGCCCACTCGCTGTCGGTGAGCAGAAGCAGTGATGAGGTCCATTCACAGAGAGCTTCAGTCTCTCCTGCTCTGCATTGATCACTGTGATTGGTACACAGAAGGAGAGAAAGCTTACTAGGAGTTTAACAAAGGCTGTAGGAGCTGTGCAGCTCAAGGACCTTGGAACTGCAGGGCCTTCAAGTCATGTGCCTGATCACATGACTGAACAGTGCTTGATTTCTACAATTGAAGGTCCTGCAGCTGCTCAACCTCCGTGCAGCTCCTAGTCGCTCCTCTCCTGCTGTGTTCTAATCAAGAACTGCAAGATGTGGTAATGCATAGTGTGTGCGTGTAATAAATTTGCCTAATCTAGGGTTGTGTAAGTGTGTGTGTGTGTGTGTAATAAATGTGCCTGCTGCAGAGTTGTGTGTGTGAAGTGTAATAAATGTGCCTGTTGCAAGGTTGTGTGTCTGTGTGTGCATGTAGTGTCTATTTGTGCATTTAGCAGAGATGTATGTGTCTAATAGGCTGGGCCCTGGGGGGATAATATATATATAGAATGGGGGAAGAGGCAAGCAGGTACAGGCTGCCCCCAACCCCCAGCTGCCTATGTGTAACCGGCTGGAATCCAAAAATATAGGGAAGCCCTTTTCTTTAATTATTTCATGAATTTCAAGAACTAATTAAAAAAGCAATGTGGGCTTCGCCCTATTTTTGGGTCCCGCCAGGTACAACTAGGCAGCTGATACCTAATGCCTTGTTGTTCCGTAATTGTTTGATTGCCACATGCACACACATAATAATGCCTCATTTAGACCCTGGTGTTTCTGCACGTATGTAAAAAGTATACTAATGTCATTAGTGTTTTGGATCTGATCTTTATCAGTGTTTGGTCAGGACTTCATTTTTTACCATAAGCATTTCATCAGTGATTTACAAAGCTTCTTCAATCCTTGCTATGCTAATTATGGGCTGCACAGGCATTGTACACTGATGTCGTGTATGAGCTTTAATTTTCCCGGACGCATCGACATGTGTTTGTATTTTTTATACTTGAGGTCAGTAAGAACTGACGCATTTCCATGAATTTACACACAGTGAATGAAAATCACAAGAAAGAGCAGTCCGGCATATCTGTGTAAACACACCTCCACAACTGATTAGCTTGCTCACAATGCGCAGTGCGCATAGGAACCTGACAGTCATCGGTTGGGCAGTGTTTTATACAGTCAAGTAGACTCCATTCTGTCTCATCTTAGGGCCCTTTCACATCAGCGGTTTTTTCAAATCGCGGCAGATGCGGTGAAAAAAACGCATCTGCCGCGATTAACGCATACCGGCTGCACTTGCGGCATGGTTGCGGCGCGGTTGCGGTAAACGCCATACAAGGTATAGGCGGACTTGCGGCAGGTGCGGCAAGTGCGGTTTTGGCACTTGCGGCAGGTGTGGCCGCAAAAAAACCGCTGCTGACAGCATTTTTTTTCGCGGCCGTACCTGCCGCAAGTGCCAAAACCGTACTTGCCGCACCTGCCGCACATTTACCGCAAGCCCATAGACATTGCATGGGGCTTGCCGCAAGTGTGCCGCAAGTGTCGCGGTTATGCGTTAAACGCGGCAGATGCGGTTTTTTCACCGCATCTGCCGCGAATTTCAAAATCCGCTGATGTGAAAGGGCCCTAAGTCGGACAAAACAGTTATTACAGGAAAACTGCACCAAGCAGTCCAGTAAGTGATCTAACCCTAGAATCTAGCTTTCTTGCCCTATGTTATGCTGTTCTCAGATTATATATAGTGATGAGCGAGTAGCGAAATATTCGTACTTGCTGTACTCATAACGAGTAGATTTTAATACTCACATATTTGTCCGAATAGCGAGTCTAATGTTAGTCAATTAGGGATAGGCCCCGCCCACACACATCTGGCCATAAAAAGAGTCTTTCCGGGACAGGGCGGGAGGATGGGCTTATTTATGATTTCAATGTGTAAAACACCTTGCAGCGCCCCCCAGAGAGACGATACCACAGTCTGCTCTCCCTGAGGTGCCAGCTCACTTTGTGTACTGAAGGGAGCTCTCAATTTGTGTCAGATCGATCGACATCACTCACGAGCACCAGCAATACTCGTCAGATACTGTACTATTGGTGCAAGCAGCAAATAGTAATGATTACACTCACTCATCACTAATTGTATAGCAAAAACGTGCAAACATATAGCCTTTAAGGATTTATCTTCTGTAAGGGCTCTGGCGATGTCCCACCGTCCACCCTCATACAAAGTGAGGTAATCCTGCAAGCATTTAGCACACACAATACAATCACGTGCTTGGTTGTAACTGTTCTAAATATATAACTTATGCTTTTTACTGCAATGGCTAATGATTTCTATGGCAACAATATACAGTGACAACTTGTTTCAAGGCTTCTGATCACTTTGTTATTCAGCTCCTTCAAATTTCTTCACAATTCCAAGCCTTTTTATTAAAAGAATTGTCAGTAGCCTGATATGGTAATATTACTGGCTGGCTATTTCAAGCTTATATGCAGTTACACAGTTTGTAATTACTTTAAATATTAAAATTGATAGAAATTTTTAACATTTTATTTGCTCACTTGTACATTTCATATGTAAACAGCAGGTGGCAGCATTGTAGAACTGTAAATGAATAGGATTTTCCTTTTATTCTTTGAAAATGTAAAATAAAAGCAGAATGATGTATTATTTATCAGTAAGATGATATTAAATGTTTAGAAGTCCGTTACTATAAAGCAGGTCAAAAGGATATTTATTATCAATATTATACCCTTTAACTTTGTTAAAATCTTTGTTTTGTACATATCAGCGGTTTATATACAGAGTATTCCGTAATGTAGACCACTCTTGTGTACAGAGACCCCTACACATCCATTATATGATAAAACAGGAGAAACTGAATATGATGCGAAACTGATTATTATTTGAAGAATGACGTATTAAAAGTTTAAGAGGTGACAAACAACAGTGCATACAAAAAGAGCCGGTTACAGGCGTTCAGGGAGTAATAACATATAAATATAGATAGATATAGGGTACATTCATTGTATTACATAGTTTTTTCTTGTTACATGCAGGATCCACAGAACAAATGCATCTATTTATGGTCACAGTACAACGATAATAATGATAGCTTGCACCCAAATACACATGGCAGCTGTACCTAACATAAAGTGCTTAGTGCTGTGCAAATAGACTAGTCAAAACTAGCAGGTATAATGCCAGTGCAGAGGGAGCAGCTTACAATCCAAAAAAAGATAGGACGGATCCTGAACTGAGGTTCATTGGTACTTACAATCATGAATGGAACTCAATGCAAACAATTTTCCGGCGACATTGGTCCATTCTGAGAAGTGATGCCGTCCTTGCGCAGTTTATTCCTAGGTATCCATTGATGACTGCCAGGAGATCAAAGAACCTAAAAGATTGGCTGGTTCATAGCCACTATGTGCCACCTAAAAGTAACCCCTTCGGTAGTTCAGGCCCAACCCTTGGTAGCTTCCCCTGTGGGCATTGCGTCGCGTGCCCCAATGTGGTAAGCACTCAAGTCTTTGATTCATCTGACGGGGGGAGGCAGTTTACCATCAGACAGCGTATCACCTGTGGCAGTACGCATGTAATCTACACTGTAATCAGTTTCGCATCATATTCAGTTTCTCCTGTTTTATAATGTTGTTTGAATATGTAGATGCATAAGGCGACCCCCTCACGTAAATTACTATATGGGGTGTGTTGACCCTCATTTTTTAACCCAAAAGGGCGTTGTTTCTAATGGAGGGCACCTCGGCCGCTGCCGTATGCCCTAGACTGCTGAGCCCCCAGCTGACATATCAACAACTTCTCCTTGCCGTGCAATGAGACGTGACAAGTAAAGTAAACCCCCCCCCCTTTTCTCTCTCTACCTCAGAATCCTCCTCGCTGGTCACCCTCCCCCCGCTTTTATTACTATCCCTCAGCCAGCCTCCAGGCTATAAGTAGCCTTACCTAAGGGCAACCTCTCTCTTACCATCCTGCTCTCCCAGGCGATCATCAACGCCCGCCCTCCCACCCCTTAGAAGGAAGCTCTAAGTCGCAGCCGGTGGAAGAAGAGGGAGTTGGTAAAATTCAACCTGTCCAGGACGGCCTAGGCCTCGGGCGCCCCTCCTACAGGGCGTCAGCCCGCCTAGGACGGCCTGGGCATCGGGTTTTGCCTCATCCCAAGATCAAAAAGCTGATATGCTTCGACGGTTTTAAGGCTGTTACGCCTTGCTAGGCTGATACGCCTCAAAAAATCATATTCAAAGAGCTGCGGCCTAAAATCAATCCACCCCCTTCTAGTGTGTACTTAACAGTCCCGTCAGTCCCCCCTTAGATAGCGAGCGTCCATTTCCCGCCCTGTTATAGTTATCGGTTTTGGTTTGGTGTTTAATAAAGCTTTTGAAATTCTTAATGTTGTGGTTTCAATCATTGCGTGGCGAGGGGAACGAATATTGAGTCTCAGCAGTCCATCCATTATATGCCAGAAAGAATGTTTGTTGCCAGTGGCGTAACTAGAGACCGATGGGCGCCAGTGTGAAATTTGGACTAAATCCTATACAGACTTATGAATTGCTCCCCCTTCATTGTGTATTATTGTCCCCCATCCTGGTATATATGGCTCCATCCTGGTATGTATGTCAATATTTTGATATATATATATGTCCCCATCCTGGTAAAAATGTCCCCCATCCAGGTCTATATGATTCTCATCTTGAAATATATGATCTTCATCCTGGTAGTTCCCCCATCCTCGTATATATGATCCCATCCTGGTATACATGATCCCCATTTTGGTATATATAGTCCTCCTCCTAGTATATATGGTCCTCCTTCTGTTATATATGTCCCCGTCCTGGTTTATATGTCCCCATCATGCTATATATGTTGCAATTATAGTATATGTGTTTCATTTCTGGTATATATTGTCTTCCTCCTTGTATATATGTCCCCATCCTAGTAGCAATGGTCCCTATTTTGGTATAAACGGGGCATCCTGGTATATATATCCCCCATCCTGGTTTACATAGTTCTCATTCCAGTATATATGGGCCCCCATCCTTGTATACATGGTACCCATCCTGCTATGTATATCTCTATTTCCCAATTCTGGTATATATATATCAAGAACAATTCAATTAATTCCAAATATCCATGGTTTTAAGCAAGCATTAAAAACACATCTCTTTAGACTACCCTACCACCTCACCTCATCTATGTAACTATTCCCATTCTGTCCTTTTTCCAAATCTCAGACAAATTATTTTGTAGTCAGTTTGGAGCGCTACATGCAGTGAACAGCAATCCAGAATATACACAAACCTTTTTATTATTAAAATATTAGCCACTAAGCGTTTCAACAGCGATCGGCCGTCTTCCTCAGGTGAAGTTCATATAAGATAGTAGGAGTGACATTATATACATATAAGGGCCAATTACATACGAGTACTTCAATGATGTCATTTAACCCTATATTAACTAGCATAATATATATGGACTGATTATATACCACTTTTCTTCAATAATATCCTTTAACCATATACCTGAATATCGCAATAAATATTGAGCACCCAACAATATGTGTATGTAAATAATTCTAACATATAAAAACATGACATTTTCATATAAAACCTACTTAAGGGTATGTGCACACTGGCCGGGTTAGGGTCGGTTTAGCTGTGTAAACCGCCGGTCGGTTTACATAAATTTCATGTAAATTTATGTTAATGCAAACCGGCGTTTGGATTAACATTAAAACCTATGTAAACCGACACCCGGTGTCCACACACCGGCGGTTTACACATGCTCATCCGTTGCTAACCCGCTGGATTCCCAGCGGGTTAGCAACGAATGAGCATGTTCTATAAATCGGCCGGTTCTGCAGCGGCTGCAAGCAGAATCATGTACTGCTTCCAGCCGCCGCAACACCGCCGGCGCTAACCCGCTGTGCACCCGCCCGTCACCCGCCGCACATACCCGCCAGGATGCCGGTGGACGGCTCCGGAGCTTCCTGGCGGGTCCGCCCAGCCGCCGCCGACACAAACCCGCCCACCAGTGTGCACCTAGCCTAAAATTTCATTTCAAGTATAAAAATAATTAATATGGTTTTTAATATAGTTTTTTTTCTCACTAACCTCAAATAGTTGATCAAAAATGATTATTAATGAGGATCACAACTTAGAACCACCCAATTATGATATTTCACCAAAAACTAGAAATAAAAATATGAACATTGATAAAATTATTAAAAGATTCGACATACCAACATCAAATTAAAATCACTATCTAATCTTACTCATGACATTGATAAAATTAATGATTTTACTCATAGCTCTAAAAAAATGACTCTAATAAAATCATTATGTACCCCCCAATAAAAAAGGTAACCATTATCAATGTTTCGTCTATCTAGCTATATTCTCAATATTAAGGTTGAGACCTTCTGGGTTTGAAGTGCCCAATATAAAAATCCAGTAGCTCTCTTTCTTTATCAGCGAGCTATACCGATTTACAATATTTGTAGGTATATAATCAATTATAATCAGATTCAGACTAGCAGGATTTTTTGAATGACACATGCAGTAATATCTCGAAACACTATGTTGCAAAAAAATCTTATCTTGAAAGCAGATCCAGTTTGGTCATCATCATGATGATGACCAAAAACATCCAAATGACCCTTATGAAAATCTCACATACGTACCCCAGTTCTTGATACCGTGTATTGCCCCCTCTAACATCAATGACAACTTGAAGTCTTTTGTGGTAGTTGTGGATGAGGCTCTTTATTTTCTCAGATGGTAAAGCTGCTCATTCTTCTTGGCAAAAAGGCTCCAGTTCCTGTAAATTCCTGGGCTTACTTGCACGAACTGCACGCTTGAGTTTTCTCCAGAGTAGCTCAATGATATTGAGGTCAGGAGACTGAGATGGCCACTAAAGAAACTTCACTTTGCTGTAACCAATGACAGGTTGACTCAGTCTTGTATTTTGGATCATTATCATGTTGGAACGTCCAAGTACGTCCCATGCGCAGCTTCAGAGCTGATGAGTGCAAATTTGCCTCCAGTATTTGCTGATAACGTGCTGCATTCATCTTCAACTTCGACCAAGTTTCCTGTGCCTTTGTAGCTCACACATCCCCACATCATTTCTGGTATATATTATCCCCATTCTGTTATGTATGGTTTACATTGGTTTATATTGTCCTCATCCTGGTATATATGTCCAAATCCTGGTATATATGATCCCCACCCTGGTATACATGGTCTCCATCCTGGTATATGCGTCCCCATTCTGTCCCTAATGCATAATTAAAACCAAAAACATTCTATTCACTTTTCCTCCACTCCCATTGTCGTCTGGTGTTCCCTATATAGCCAGAATACAGTGGCTGGCCCAACAGCTGACATCAGAGTTCGCGCATGATGTCACTGTCATGTACTGCCCCCTGTCGTGGCACCTCCAATGTCAGCTCCCAGCTCTGTGACGGCAATGTGTAATTGTAGTGCAGGGACTCGATAGGTCATTGCACGAATGCATTTCAGTCAGATCTGCACCTTTGGCGAGGACACAAATTCAGCTGAAGCAGGTGCTTGGGTTGACGGGCCCCTGTATCCTCTTACACTCCTGTTTATGGTTATATATCATACCTTTATCATTGTATAGAAATGTTAGTGTTATTTTCGCCCAAGAAGAGGAAGGGCCTATAGACACAATGGGAATCTATAGATTGGGATATCTGTGAATCTTATGTCAAAAGTGTAGACTGAAAGGTTCTTACAACGTATAATTTTGACATTTAAAAGCAACGAGATGTGGATAGAGCCGAAATAATGTGATTTTTGTAACTACTTGTATAAAAATCCTATTTTCACACATGGCCAAATACAATAGGCTGACATTCCCTATTCTTTCCAGCTCCCTTTATAACTTTGTTGTGCAGACTGAGTTGAATATCAGTGACAATTCATCAATACGAGGAGAAGACATGAGATTTAATGACAGATTTCAATGGTACTGATGACAGCCTAGATAAACCAAGATAGGAACAATATACACACTATACTCGTAGATCAGGTCTACCTCTTACCCTTTGTCTTCTGTTGTTCATACATTCCCCAGTGTTATCCTGTATCCAACCCAGCATCTGCATTGCCCACCAGGGCCGTGGATTACTCAGGACTGGTCCCTGCTGTCTGGTCACAGGGGAACGTCACAGTAGTGGCCGCAGACCGGTTCCGTGGCCCCGGAGGGTTTGCAACAAATTTAAAAGGGGAAAAATATAAAAAGGGTAAAAAGGAAAAAGATAAATAATAGGTTTGTCTCTGTGACGCCACCCGTGGTATGCGGCCAGATGTGACCGCGGCTGCTTCTTTCATCTCCGAGGGATGATGATGTGACGCAGCAAGATGATTAGCCCTCCACGGGCAGGGCTGGTTTATCCCCTGGGCCGGTGATCAAAGTTTATAGTGAGGTGACTGTGAAGTAACCGTCAGGATGCAGGAGCAGATGTTAGCCGGGTACTGACTGTAGATGTTTATGAGGTCCAAGGCTTGGTGGCAAATTGAGGCTGTCCATGCCAGGTAAGTCCTGAGATTTTCCTATTGTCTCGTGTCCGGTGGGCCCTGGCTGCATAAAGCGGTGCTGTGATCCTCTCTACTCTGTACTAGCCATGTGACAGGCAGTGTGAACCCTTCTTCTGGCCGTGCCTTTCTTTAGCTCTCCTGGGCTATGTAGTGCGGCTCTGTCTCCTGACTCTTTTAGTGAATGGGGAGTATAAAATCATCTGCTCTCTGGATTTGGTCGCTGGGTATGGAATCCCTGACGACTTTGGTCTCCAGTGACCGTACTGCGCTTGATCCTTGGAGAGCTGGCACTGCTACCACTCCCCAGACCTTCTTCCTCTCCTCCTCAGACTCTCTCTACAGGCTGAACACGCTGTCAGTTCCCTAGGACAGGCCTAAAGCGGCTGCTGTCCCTAGGGTGCCTCTACAGTCTTCAGTCTTCTCTTGAGCTCAAGTGTCACCTGAGCTCTCCTGACTGGAACTGACTAGCTCCGCCCCCTGCATCTGTATTTATAGGGGACCTCAACTGATGTCAGCAGCTAACCTGACATCAGTTTTTAAAGCTCCCCCTACAGGCCCAGGGTGGGAGATGTTATAAGTGTGCTTTACCTGCTGGATGCCTTGCCTCACCTCCAAGCTTGTAATTGTCACATCGCCATTGGACTCGGTGGCTGGTGTTCCTGCCTCGGCCGCTGGGAGGAGCCGGATTCCTTCGGCTGGTGGCGCCGGTGATAGGAGGGCCTTGTCCTCATATGGAACTGCTCCCGCGACGTCTGCCTCTGTCACTGAGCGCCGCTGTGTTTCCCCTCTGGGTGGTGTTGGTCGCAGAGGAGCGGGCCCTGCAGAGGTGTCCGTTAGGCGCAGCCTGCGTTCTTCTGTCAGAGGTGGCGTGGGTGGAGCCAGTCGTGCATCTCCATCTGGCCTGGATCTAGGGCGGTCCGGATGAGGTCATCAGGTTGTGAGCTCCAGCCTATGGGAGGGAGCCGTGCCCTTCAAGTACATTGGAGCCTGGCTTGCAGGCCGCCAGATATAGTTTTGGTTCCCCAGTGATAGTGTGTGTTTAGTTTTGTCTCTGACCTTGCCTGGATTTCTGACTCTGCCTCTGCCTATTGATTTTGTACCTTTGCTGCCCTCTTGGTTTTGCCCTTGACCTTTGCCTGGATTTTTGACTCTGCTACTGCCTGACGATTTTGTACCTTCGCTCCCTCTCGGTGTTGACTCGGACTCCTGACTACGTTCTTCGCTTCCTGATTTTTTCCCTTCCTAGACGACCTCCCTGCTCTGCTGCTCCCATAGGCAGCTACCCCCTGGGCTCCGCTATAATTCCAGATCCCTGTATAGGGGTTAAGGGTCTCGGGGTTTCTCGGGGTGCTGCCTTACCAGCAGCTCAGCCTTACAGCGGACGGTCGTCACAGTAATGTGGTTACCAGACCCTGGGGTGCCACACATCCACAACTCATTTAGGCTATGTGTGCAAGCTGAATATTTGGTGCAGATATGTTCTATAGCAAATCTGCACCATCTGGCAGAAAAAGGCACAAAAAATTCAAGGCATTTTTGGTGCAGATTTTATGCAGATTTTTGCCATGTTTTCTTAATGAAGTCAATGGCTGAAGAATGCAGGGAATCTGCACCAAGAATAGACATACTGTAGATTTTTTCTGCAAGCAAATTTGCACCAAATCTGCAAGGAAAAAATAAGCAACGTGAGCCCAACATTTCAGAATTCTCATTGACTTTGCTGGCTTCAAGATAGGCATGCAGATTTGTCACAAAAGTGTGTGCACAAGACCTTAAAAATTAAAGCATGACAGTCCTATCAACCAAAAAATAGAGTGAAAGCATAGCTTTGTTGCCATAATTCCCTCAACAAGTCAAAACCTATACTGATGTACATACTCTAATATGACCAGGAAAAGTTCTGATTCCCATGCTTTGTAACTTGGCATCCTCTCTTAGTGGGTGGTGGTTCTTCAATGGCTTTGTGCCATCTCTATAGGTGCTGGAACCTCCTTCCCCTCACTTCCTAGCAAGTATTTCACCTGCAGTTGGGTTTGCCTGTGACAAACAGAAAGTTAGCCGTTTTATTTTACCTAAATGCAGCTTGTCAGACAGGACAACAGAGATAAAGACCTGTTCTCGCTTTCTGTAATCCAGCATCAAGACGCCTCTGCTGTAAGAGACGGTTTAAACCAGACAACAGGCAGTAAATAAAAGTATGAATTTAATGACCAGGTCTGTGGATTTATTTTTCAGCTTCAAAATGTAATTTTGGTTTAAATATTTGGTAACTTGGGGATTTATTGACATATTTATTAAAAAAGGATATGTTTATTGGAACAATAGTACACATGTAAATACAGCTCAGTTCAAAACAGGTCAGTATTTATGCGGGTCTGTTCATCTTCCACTTTTCTTGTACCCAAAAAGGGAATTATATTAAACCTACTTTCTAGTAAGATTGCTATATAAATATAACTATACCAGCACTTCCACCTTAATGGTACCTTTACACGCCGCTACAGAAGGTTGGAAACAACCGGGTGTCGGAGACAAATGTATTTTGCACCGTCAAATCAACCCGAGGTAGCGGCGTGTAAACTAGGTTGTTACCACCCGTCACTGTCGGCACCTGTTTCAGAGCAATGCTCTAAAACAGGTTGGTTTCAACCCGATGGTAGCGGCGTCTAAATGAGGTACGGGAAGGTTTTTTCGCCACCTAGTTAACTCCCTGGGGCATGACACAGCCTCCGGGAAACCGCCCCCTTCAGCGATCATTGAAGGAAGTTCCTGCGTTACGATTTGTTGTCGCTGCATAGGGCGGCATATTTAAGGAGCTGACCAGTCACACTACACATTTGCTATAGCGTCATGTATTAGCCAGCCTTCCTGCGCTGGCTGGCCAATCATGATGCTATTGCATTGTCCAATCATCGTACGAGCGTCTCGTAATCCACAACTTTGGCACGCCTATGTGTTGTCCCTGCTGCATCAGGTCCTCCCATATTACCTTCTGTAGCGGCGTGTAAATGAGGGACGGTGCTCTACAGAAGGTAACTTGTGGCACCCGGCGGTGCCTCCAGAGATAGATTAAACCTTCTGTAGCGCACCTTGTAGCGGCGTGTAAAGGCGGTATCGGGTATCGTTTGCAACCGTTGGTACATGCTCGTGCACGTGAGACACCTGGTTGTTTCCAACCTTCTGTAGCGGCGTGTAAAGGTACCATAATAGGTACACACAATGCAGTGAGTGACAAGCCATCTGCTAAGGTTTGCCTGTAAAACAGATATACATCTAAACTGAAAAGTGCAAACCGTGCTATGGTCCAAAGACATACTGATAGGGAATTTAGATTGTGAGCCCCAATGGGGACGGTATTACCAGTGGCGTAACTAGAGCCTGATGGACTCGGGTGCAAAATTTAGACCTGGTCTCCCTCTGCCCCTGCACACATTGGTCAGATGTATGGGCCCCGTGTAACCTTCTAAATCTTATAAAGACTCCCAAATTGACCCACCTCCCCTTCATTATATATTAATGTCCCTTATCTTGCTATATATGGGCATCCTCCTGGAATGTGGCCCTTATCGTGGTGTATATGTCCCCCATCCTGGTATATATATCCTCTCACCACCATAGTCCTCTAAGTATTATAATGCATCCACATATTCCTTCATATATTATAATGCATCCCATAGTCCCCTATTCATAAGGTAGCCCCCATAGTCATCCAATTATTATAATGCACCCTCTTATCTTCCATATAGTATAATGCAGCCTCATAACTCTCCATATAGTATAATGCAGCCTCATAACTCTCCCTACAGTGCAGTCTCATATCTCTGCATATAGTGCAGCCTCATATTCTCTCAATATAGTGCAGCCTCATATAGTGAACTATTATTCTCTCCATATAGTGCAGTTTTATATAGTGCAGCTTCATATTCTCTCAATATAGTGCAGCCTCATATAGTGAACGATTATTCTCTCCATATAGTTCAGCCTCGTATTCTCTCCATATAGTGCAGCTTTATATAGTGCAGCTTCATATTCTCCATATAGTGCAGACTCTTATTCTCTCCATATAGTGCAGCCTCATATTCTCTCCATATAGTGCAGCCTCATATGGTGGAGCCTCATATTCCTTCCATATAGTGCAGCCTCATATGGTGCAGCCTCATATTCTCTCCATATATTACAATGCACCCCCTTCCTCACCCCATAATCCTCTGGCCACCTGTGTACTCATTTACTAACAAAAAATAAATCTGTAGTTACCTCTGCTGGTTCCCCCGCTGCTCCAGTCTCATTGCAAAATACTTAAAGGGGTTTTCCCACGAACAAAGTTAATTTAAAACTTAATTTTAATCAACAGATCGTGTAATAATAATAATTTCCACAATTGGATGTTTTTAAAAAAAATGTTCCTGTGCTGAGATAATCTTATAAATGTGCTCCTACTGTGTACAGTTTCATTTTTGTTTCTGACCGTTCACGAAGCATTGGTTTGATCCTGGGCAGGGAAGAATGAAATAGAGTATACAGACACAGCATGGGATTACAAATAATTCTTTCTTTGAGGTAAAACATTTTTTAGAAACAGGCAGAGAAATGTCTTACCTCATAAAAAGAAACAGCTGTGATCCCGTGCTGTAATGTTTATATATTCTCTTTCCTGCCTCCCCTACCCAGAAGATAGAGTATGATCAGACCGTGTTCTGTGCATGGTCAGAAATAAAAATTAAACTGTACATAGTAAGGGCACATGTGGCACCCCTGCGACCAGGAGGCCACATAGGGAACTGCAGCCAGGTAGGAGGTAAGGACAGTTTGCACCACAAACACCCTCACAGACATCCCACACACCACTAGAGGGCAGCACCCAACCCGGAGCCGGGGACTCTAGGCGGGCAAGGGGTGGTGGGTTTAGAGAACGGTGGGTGGGACAGATTGTAGGTCAGGTGACAGACTGTAGAAATAGGGAAGGAGAGGAGGAAGGGACCAGCAACAGGCTGAGAAGCAAAGACAGAAACACGTCCTGGAGGAGTGGGGTTGATGGAGTGCAGAATCCGAAGTGCCAGTGAAACCACGGAGAGAAAGTACGTCCATAACCAGCACCCCAGGAGTGTGAGGAGAGAGGTAGATCAGCAACACCACGTCTGAGGAACACAACTAAAACGACCAACTACCGGCGGAGTAGCCTTCCAAGTTGAAACCAGAGTCACACGGGTCAGGAGGGAGCCTGACAGAGCCTTGCATGAAAGGACTGTTGGAGGCTAGGCTAGAAGCAGAATGTCGGCTCTGAAGGGGACTGACGATTTACCCGGTTTCCCCAGATTCACCGACGGGGAGCTCTAACTCCAGGTTGGAGTTCCCACCCAAAGGACAGGCAGCTCAGTGGCGACCACGAGGACCCACAGGGGTCCGAGCTACCACTATACTGTCCGGAAACTCACACAAGGAGAGAGAGAATAGTGCCTGGAAAGGACGACAGAGAGAGTGAGGGGTCACAGAGAGTAACAACCTGGCTGCAGGGAGTAGAAAGGAACCCGGAGGGGAAAGTCTGTAAACTGTGTAAGAACTGAACTGCTGTACTGAAAGAAACTGCACAGTAAACCCGGTGAACCATGCTTCTGACTCCCTTGTATGATTATCTGCAAGCAGAACTTTATAACTACTTTGCTCCCTTGCACGTGAATGATTCCTTCCAGCAGGCTAGCAGAGAGATCCCACCTGGAGAGCCACAGCCTGCCAGCTCTGGACGCTGGCTGGAGGAAGGCTGCAGCAGCAAGAAAGTAAGTGAACCGCACTTATTAACACAACCAAACATCTCTAATAGGCTTTAATCATTACTACCCCGGGGAACCCAACTCTACCCGCGGAGAGCTTTTCCATCTACAACTGCCTAACATCGTCCCCAGAGGTTCTGCAGCAGCGGTGGTCCCATTACTGACCACACACTGTGGGTGGCGTCACGACAAACATTTATCCCTTGTAAATATTCCCCTTTTACGTGTGTGGGCCAGGGACACGGTCCGGACCAGGACCTCCGTGGCATCCCCAGCAGCGACCCGGTCCGGTACCGAGTACCCCATCCCAGTAGGCTCGATACACATTTATCTCAGCATTTTATTTTTTTAACACATCCAATTGTGGAACTTATTATTTGAAGATCTATTGATTAAAATGAACTTTATTCGTGGGAAAACCCCTTTAAGGGTGCATTCAAACGCTGCATATTTGCTGCATTTTTTTACGCACAAGCTCATCACAAACCAGGAGTGGATGATAAATACAGAAGTGGAGCACTTGTTTCTATTATACTTTTCCTCTGGTTGTTCCATCCCTGGTTTGTGATGAGCTCATGCGTAAAAAAATGCAGCAAATACACAGCGTGTGACAGTTCCCTGCGTTCCACTGTAGAGCACATAAAGCAGGAAGTGCCGCCTACTCCTCTGATTGTTCAACTCCTGGTTTGTGATGAGCTCATGCATAAAAAAATGCAGCAAATACACAGCGTGTGAAAGTTCCCTGTGTTCCACTGTAGAACACATAAAGCAGGAAGTATCGCCTACTCCTAGTGTGGAGGATACGGCGCCAGCCTGCTAAATGCGGTCCACAGTGGAATGCATATGGAATGATGGAATGGCAAGCTGGCTAGTAAGAGGCGGCAAGGGGTGGGGTGAGGGTGGCAGCATGTGCAGGTAAGAGGCTCCCTTCCACTCCATAACACTTGGGCCCTAAAGCGGCATGCGCTGCCTCGCAGTTACATGGATGTGCGTCCTCGGGGAGCAGTAGAAAGTAGAAAGTAATCTCAATGCCTGATAACACACTATAATTTCTGTATATTTCTTACCAGCAGTATTTTAATACCTCATCTTTCTGCCAATTTTTCAGATATAAAATGATAGTAAAGAATTTTCATCACTTCAAACTTCCCTCACACAGATAATTTTCTCTACCACTACCGTTTGGCCCAGGAATTGAGATTACTTTCTACAACTTGTTTTTATTTCTGTTGACTTACAGGTTAGTAATGGGTGATCTCATAGACTCTTCCCTATTACTAACCTAAGGCTTAATGGTAGCTGTGATTTTTGACAAATCACAGCTGTCATTAACCCCATATAATATCCCAATTGCCACCGCACCAGGGCAATCAGCATAAACCGGGTAAAGCACTAGGATTTGGTGCATCCAGTGGATGCACTATATCTGGGGTGGCTGTGGGCTGCTATTTTTAGACTTGGGTGAGTCCAATGCCCATGAACTCCCCCAGGCTTGGAATTCCAGCCCCCAGCTGTGTGCTTTATACTGGATGGGTATCAAAATTGGGGGGACCACAAATTGTTTTTTAAAAATTATTTATTTAAATCATTTAAAAAAACTGTGTAGGGTCCCACATATTTTGCTACCATGCCTTAATAACGCACACAGGTGTGGGCTGAAGCCTCCAGCTGTTGGTTTTATCTGCGCAGGGTATAAAATTACAAGAAACCCCATGCCATTTTTTTCCAGTTATTTGTTTATTTTTACACTAGTGTGTTTGGCTACCAATAACTAATGTCGGCACAGAGAGTAGGGGTGCAGTCCTACTGCAGACAATTACAAATGCTGTCACAGGGGGTAGGTAGGGGAAGCAGGTGAATAATCATGAGGCTTAAGCAGCGATGTCACGTACCCACTTCTCAGCACGTGACTTGGGGTTGCGCCTACAAAGGTTAATTTGTCGCCTCTTACTCAATCCAGCACTTGACCTATGTCCTATGCTGAAAGGGAGCATCAATTTCACCCCGACTCAGACCGCGCACCCTGCTTCACACACGCTGCCACCACTCACCGGATTTGGGGGCGGGGGGCCGATGAGTTCCCCTAAACTAAGATTTATCAAACAATCAACAAAATCACACCTTTTTAGGGCTGTGAATTCTTTAGAGTATACAAGGTTCAAACTTATTAAAGTTTAAAGCTTTAATATAAAAGGTACAGTGCTTACAATAAAAGATATAAAAACGGAAATAAAAAGTACACATATGCAAACAATGAAATAAAAAAAAGAAACTTACAGAAACCTAAACTTGACTTCTGTTGCCCAATGGGCAGAGCAGAGATAAATGGAGGGGATGATCACAGCAGGTTGGCTGACCCATCTCTGTGACACAGGACTTTAGCTGCGAGAGCCCAAATATAGACTCAGACTGAGGTGGGCAGATTCTAGACCGGCCTTCTAGTTTAACATTCTACTTCTGGGTCTATGATTGGACACTCACTAATTTAGGCATGCACACATTTTTTTTTTAAATGCTCCTTTGTCTAAACCAATTCTTTTCCCACTGTAAATATGACGGCTATATTACTCCATTTGGTGGAGTCTTTAATCCCCTTCTCTTTCTGGCTACAGGTGTCAAGTTTGTCACTGTGTGCTTTTCCCAGAATGCCCCCTGGGGAGACTTGCCTTCACTATGACTAGGAAAAGCTTTGTGCTTAAAAAAAAACAGGTTGTAACCTCTTGTGGACTGACCTGAAATTTAACCCCTTAACTGTTCTGTTGTCCAGTCCCTGAGATACATATTTCACTACACCTCCCTCCTTATGAATGTGCATGGGGGAGGTCGGCTCCCTAGCTTGTATCTGGTTCCGGCCCACCTTGGCGTGATAAGCCATCAGCGTTGCCGTGATCAATTCCTTTCTTGTGTTGAATTGTGAAATCATATTGCTGTAATATCAGGCTCCATCTAAGCAATTTCCCATTGTCCCCAACCACTGTGTTGAGCCAGCTCAGTTGGTTATGGTCTGTTATCACGGTGAAGTTGCGCCCATAGAGGTATGGTTGCAGTTTCTGTAGAGCCCATACAATAGCTAAACACTCCTTTTCAATTGTGGCATACGCCACCTCTCTCTGTGCAGAGGTTTCCTGCTTAGGTACAGGATTGGGTTGTCCTCACGTTGCTGGTTCACCTGGCTGATAACAGCCCCTAGCATATAAGTGCTGGCATATGTCTGCACCACGAACCTGCTAGTGAAATCTGGGGCCTGAAGGACGGGTGAACTGGCCAATGCTGTCTTTAGGGCAGAAAATGATTTCTCACACTGAGGAGTCCAGGATACAATTTGGGGAAGCTTCCTCTTGGTCAGGTCAGTTAATGGCTTAGCCAGAGCACTGTAGTTTGGCACAAACTTCCTATAATAGCGAGCCGTACCCAGGATGGACAGTACCTGCTTCTTGGTTCGTGGGTGGGCCAGGCTGTAATGGCTTCTACCTTCCCTGGTTCAGGTGTTAGCAGACCTCCCCCCACCCGGTGTCCGAGGTATTGTACTTCCCTCATGGCTACCGGACACTTCCCAGACTTCAAAGTCAGACCTGAAGTGCCTCTGCAACACCTTAGAAAGATGTGCAAGATGTTCCTCCCAAGAATTACTAAAAATGGCTATATCATCTAGATAAGCAATGGCAAAACCCTCAAATCCTTCCAATAAGTGATTTACCAGCCCCTGGAAGCTGTCAGGGGCATTTTTCATACTGAATGGCATCACCAGAAACTCAAACAGCCCAAATGGTGTTATAAAGGCCGACCTCTCCTGAGCTTCTTTGACCATAGGTATCTGCCAATATCCCCTACTCAAGTCCATCACGGTGAGGTACAATGCATTAGCTAGCTGTTCTAACATCTCATCTATCCTCGGCATGGGGTAGACAGTAGATGTAGTAAGGATATTTAACTTCCTATAGTCTACACAGAACCTGGTAGTGCGGTCCTTTTTAGGGACAAGAACCACAGGTGAGGCCCAGGCACTCTGGGATTTCTGTATTACCCCGAGAGACAGCATCTTATCTACCTGCTGCTTCATGTGTGCCTTCACCTCTGCTGACACCTGGTATGCAGACTGCCATACTGGGGAATTGGTACCAGTGTCCACATGGTGGGTCGCTAAGTGAGTCCTCCCAGGCTTCTCTGTGAAGACTCTGGTGACCTCACTGAGCACCCCTATCAGCTCAGACCTCTGAGTGTGGGATAGCTCAGGGTTAAACCCTGCGGACTCCAGGGTCTCCATATACCGAGCCCCAGACCCTACATCAAGTAACACATCAGTCTCCCCCTCATCAGGCATGGTACAGACAGGTAAGACACAAGTCTCCCTCTCATGATGAGCCTTCAGCATATTTAAATTAAATACTTTGCGACCCTTTGCACGTTCATCTGGAGTCACCACATAGTTAACATCATTTAGCCACTTGTGCACGGTGTATGGTCCCTCCCATGCGGCCTGTAGTTTGTTCTGTAACATAGGGACCAAGACCCAAACCTTTTGCCCCTCCTCATAGGCCCTCAGTCTGGCATTACGGTCATACCAGACCTGGTTGATTTGGGCCTGAGTCACGTTCTCATAGGAAAGGTTACTCAGTTGTTGCATTCTGTTCCGGAGTCGCAGTACATATTCAACCTCTGAGACCCCTGTAGTTTTGGGATCACCCTCCTAACAGTCCTTAATCAAGTCTAGGGGTCCCCTAACCCTCCTCCCATAAACCAGTTTGAAGGGGGAGAATCTTGTGAAGGCCTGGGGTACCTCTCTGTATGCAAACAACAGATGAGGATGGTAACGCTCACAGTCCCTTCCTTCAGTCTCCACCAGCATTTTCAGCATTTGTTTTAATGTGAATCGTTCACAGAGTCCATTTGTTTGGCGATGATAAGTGCTGGCCACGACATGCTGCACTTGTATTTTTTCGCAGAGACTTTCCATCAGGTTGGACATGAATTGGGTTCCCTGATCGGTTAATATCTCCCTGGGGAACCCCACATGAGAAAACAGTCAGCAAAGCATCCGCCACCTTGTCCACCCAGATGGAGGACAGGGCCACCGCTTCTGGGTATCGTGTCGCATAGTCCACCACGGTGAGGATGTACTTTTTGCCCGAGCTGCTAGGTATGGCAAGTGGCCCTATTATATCCACAGCCACCCACTGGAACGGCTCATCAATCACTGGTAGGGCTATCAATGGGGCTTTCTGTATATTCCCAGACTTTCCAACCCTCTGACACACTACACAGGATCGACAGTAGTTGGCTATGTCTGTCCCCACCTTTGGCCAATAAAAGTTGTGCATCAGGCGAGCTCTAGTCTTTTGTACTCCAAGATGTCCAGAGGAATTTCGTGAGCAATTCTCAATAATGGTTCCCTAAACAGATAAGGAAGCACCAGCCGCTTTTCACAGTCCCAATGTTCTGTGTTATCAGTGGGGATAATCTCTGTATACAGTCTACCCTGGTCCCAGTATATTCTCTCATTGTCAGAAGCAGTAGGGGGTTGGTTGTCAAGACCTCTGAGCTTCTCCAGACTGACATCTGTCAGCAGGGCCTCCTGGAAGCTCTGGTTGTCAGTCTGCAGGTCCTGGCCTAGTGTAAACATCAGTCTCTGGTCTGAAGCTGAGTATTCAGAGTCTGTGGTCAGGGACCTTGGTGGATCTGCCATGTGAGGGGGCTCCTGGACCTGAGTAGGGCTCTCCTATTCTTGCAGTTCTGTCTGGGACTCATCCTCTAGTCTCTGGGATTGAGTCTGAGCTGCAGCCTGACTCCGGGTCACAGCGGCCACATACGTACAGACCTGTTCATGGGTACCCTTTTGTGCATTGGTACATTCTCCTTCCTGGCACAGGGTCTCAGGTGGGTCACTGGCTTCCACCTTGTCGGTAGCATGTACTTGCAAGGGAGTGATATAATCCTCCCCAGGTCTATGCCTAGCAGCACATTGGTGGGAATTGCCTCTGATACTCCCACTTCCCTCAGTCCTTTCCCTGCTCCCCAGTCCAGATACACACGGGCCATGGGCACATCAGGGCTAACCCCTCCAACCCCGGTTATGGACATAGTCTTTCCTGGTATGACATCTGCAGGGTTTACCATTTCAGAACGCACCACAGTTAATTGTGCTCCAGTGTTTCTGAGACCAATGGTAACTTTATTGCCAACAGTGACAGATTGACAGTTCTCATTAGTCCTCACATCAGTGCCAGCCACAAATAGGACAGAAGGTGGGAACCCAGACGGCTTTGTGGTGGTAATGGGGCGTTTCTCCCTATCAGGGCAGACTGCACTAATATGTCCCACTTTCTTGCACGTAAAGCATTGGCATGCATCGCCTGAGGAATGTCTGGTCCCCGGGGACCCATAGGAGGTGGGTTTGGACAGCACTGGTGATCGGCTGGCAGAGGGAGGGGGTCCCCGTTTGGCTTAACTCCTTCCAGCTGAATCCCGATGGCTTCCGCACCTCCAGCATCCTGTTGGCCATGCAGCAGTCTGCAATCTTTGCAGCCACATCCACAGTAGGTGGCTCTCGATCACACACAAATTGTCGTACATCCATGGGGCACATGTGAAGAAATTGATCCTTGACCATAAGATCTGTTAAGACCTCAAAGCTGCTAACACAAAGTCCCTTAATCCATTGGTGCAACGTGGTCCTCAAAGTGCTCACGAAATCCGCATAGCTGTCAGTTGATCCAAGTTGTAGGTTCCGGAACTTTCTCCGATACACTTCTGGGGTTAGGTTGTAATTCCTGATCAGAACCTCTTTGATTGCCTCATTGTCCCCATCTAGGTCGGATGGGAGGGAAGCAAACGCCTCCATGACTTTGCCTCTCAACCCTGGGGCTAAATACAACGCCCATGGCGCAAGGGGTAGATGGTATTGTCTACAGGTTTTCTCAAACCCCCAAAGAAAAGTATCTAAGTCTGTGTCCTTCTCCATCACAGGGAAGTTTTTCAAAAGCGGTCTCCTTAAATTTATGTCCTGGGAGGGGGTTATCTGAAGATTGTTACCCTTCTCTACTTGGGCCATCTGAAGCTTTAGGGTATGTGCCCACAGGACGGTTCTTGCATCATTCTGACCGTCAGAAAACCGGTGGTGAACTTCAGGCGCCTACAGTCCTGAGCTCTGAAGAGTCCAGCGGTTTTCCAGCAGTTTTCAAGCGTTATGTCAGCGGTTTTCCAGCGGTTGTATAGCTGTTTTTTGTCATGATTCTTGGCCACTTTCCTTGCTCTAACCGCTTTAAAAACGCACTTGAAAATTGACATGCTCAATCTTCACAAACCGCCTGAAAACCGGTGAACTGAATGAAGATGAGCATAATATAACCGGCATAGTGGGCACAGCGGTTTCCAATTGCCATAGGTTTCAATGTTAATCCAAACGCTGGTTTGGATTAACATAAATTTAAATAAAACCAACGTTAAAACGTCGGCGGAAACCGCTGGAAAACCGCACTAAAACCGTCCTGTGGGCACATACCCTTAATGCTCTCTCGCTTTCCACCTGGGCGGCCTCTCTCTCAGCCTGGCGTTCTGCAGCCTCTCTCTCAGCCCGACGTTCTGCAGCAGCAGCCTCTCTCTCAGCCCGGCGTTCTGCAGCTTTTCTCTCCGTCTGTTGGAACTGTAAAATAAGCTGCAGGTGCTGATTGCTATAGCTTGTTCCCCATTGTTGTAAGGCCATTTGTAAAGTCAAGTCCATAGACTCCTCAGAACTGGCATTGCTGGCACCTCCAGAGGACATCTCCTGGCAAGAGCTGACATTCCTTGGCCTCTCGGAGGTGGACTCTGTCTTTGTTCAGGTGCTTCATCAGTCTGCACCGAGTCGTGCTCTGCCAAGGCGTGCGCCAGCATTTCCTTGGATTTGTCGATAGTCTCTATTCCTCTTTGCTTGAAGAGGTCGATCAGAGTCTGCATGCTCTTCTTCTTGTATTGGGCAGCCATATCAATGAACAGCCTTTGCCAAATAAAAAAAATAGAAAGAAAAACGGGGGAGGGAAACTGTTTGCAAGTATTTCTAAGTAAGCACTGAGCTGAACCTTGTAGAACTGGTGCGCTCCTCGCAAGGACACCAATTCTTTAGCACAAGGAATAATTTTGTAAACCATGCACTAATGCTCTAATAGAAATAAATTCTATCCCACCGCTGCCACCAATTTGTCACGTACCCACTTCTCAGCACGTGACTTGGGATTGAGCCTGCAAGGGTTAAATCATCTCCTCTCACTCAATCCAGCACTCGACCTATGTCCTATGCTGAAAGGGAGCATCAATCACACCCCGACTCAGACCGTGCACCCCGCTTCACACATGCTGCCACCACTCAACGGATTTGGCAAAGGCTGTTCATTATTTCACTACAAGCGGACACAGAAGCAGTGACAGCGGCACGGAACCCTGGTTGGTATGTACAATTATCTTAATTTAATCTCCATTTTGCATAAGTCAAAGCATGCTGATTGGCTGTGCTGCAGCATTTCAACAAGCTTTATCTGGGAGGCCGAAACCGAACAGTAAAACAGACTTTCCTATGAAGTCTGTGTCCGGGGTCCGTGCATGGACACAAGGTGTTTGGGTTCGCCCATAAATGGTCTCAGTCTAGTTAGAAGCAAATCAAAGAAATAATATTTTTAGTAAACGCTGCAAATTCAATTCCTTCACTAGGTCCCGTGCTTCTCACGGACTTTAGGCAATCTGCTGAAAGAATTTTTTTTTCCACAGATTGAAACAGAATCCATATGAAAAACTAACTGTGTACTTCTGTATAAAATCTGAGACACACAGAGGTGTCAGCTTGGGTTTATAGCAATGGCAGCATAACCCAAATTCGTAGTGAGATTGAATGCATGAGGCCTAAGACTCACTCCTCTAAAAATTTAGTAAATAAATCTAAATATCTCAGGGAGAATTTCTTCATTGCTTAATCATATTCCAAAGAGAAGGTTTGTGTTATAACTTAAAAGGCTGCAAATATTTAGCCTTAACAAAATGTACAGGTTGACATGAATGGTGACAATCTGCTGACTGTGCTGATATGTTATAAGTAATGGGGAAAGTTATCTTCCAGTGCCATTTCTATGATTTAGAGTCTGAATGCAGGAGTCAAATTAATTGTGACAGAATATGCTGTTGGTCAGACTACAATATTGGGAGGGAGACAAGCTGAGGAATTCCATTCTTTGTTTCCCTACTTTCCATTCCCTGCATGGTGCAGTTTGATTGTTTGGTGCAAGTGATTATTCTTGATGTTTCTGTGTATATTAGAAGTGAGTTATTATCCAGCAGAACTTGATTTTGTGCACACAGGACCACGAGTGGTTCTGTGCAAATAACTAAAATCACTGCTCAACAGTCCCTTGATGTTGTAACATACATAAACATTTTTAGAAAAAGTATTTCTAATGACTGTTTATGAGATGCTAATTAGGACTTTGACTAGTCAAGTGGGCGTTTGTTTTCCTGACTAGTCGGCCCACTTAGCATATTATTAGAGCGGGAGGAGGGGGGTGCTAGCAGTCCGGCGGCGGGATTGGGGTTGGTTGGTGTGCAGGGCGCCGCCCACCTGCAGCGTTGCCATTCCCCTGCCTCCTTGCCACCTGAGCAGAAGGCTCAACTTGTCCAATGGATGCTGTGGTCGTAATGATGCGCTAAGTGGGCCGACTAGTCAAAGGATTTTTCTTTAAAAATATGACTACTTGTTTACTTTGGCATAAGTCCTCTAACTGGGGAGGTCATCAATATCAATTCAGTGGGGATCTGATTACTCTCGCAAATCAGCTGTTTTAAAGGGAAACTGTCATGTCCTTTTTTATTATTAAACCACCCCCAATGTTTTTTAGCTCATGTACTCTTCATTATTAACCTTTTTATTTATTAAAACAAATTGTTGTATTTATCCCAAAAAAGCATTTTAGATACTTAGATATTTTCATTAGCTAGCTGACAACAGTCAATCAGTCATCCACCTAGTTAACAGCTATGACACTGAGCTCCAGTATTGCCGAAATTCATCTAACAGTCTGTATAAAGGACTTGTGTGATGTCATGACTTTGTGACTGTAATGGATGAAGCTAAGAGAGCTAAGTTTGAAGGAGTATGTAGACATAGCTCCGCCTATTATAGTCACATGGCTGTGACATTACCACAGGTCCTTTCAGCTTTATATCAATTTCATATGACCGGCTCTCTGACATCGCCATAGGCCCTTCAGCCCCGATGGTGTCACATCCTGGGAGCCGGTGACAGGTGATGTATCCTCCAGGAGGAGTTGTTTTTTTTTTTTAACACACAGGGAAGAGAACAGTGGACAGGATAGGGATTAGATCAGGATAGATTAGCGGGGGGACAGAATAGAATAGCGGAGGGAAGAAGATGGAGGAGGCAGGAGCAGGGAGAGACAGGGGACCGTAGGATCCACACGGATCCTACATACAATCAGATCGGATGGCTATTTGCCATCCGTTTGCAAGGATCCATGTGGATCCGTGCCTGTCCGTGGGATCCTCCTTCAAACTCGGATCCCACAGACAGGCATTAAATCGTAATGTGACAGCAGCCTTACTTGTCACTCGAAAGAGTGTGTAGGCTTTGCAATAATTAACCTCACTGATAAAAGATCTGCTAGTTAAATTAATATAGCTCTTTGATTTTTTTTATCTAATTGCCACTTATTGCTTGGTTTATGATCATATTTGTGTTTGGCTTCTAACAGTGAATAAAATCACAGTATACAACATCAAAAGAGAATGTTACAATCAAATTGTAGTAGGCAGATTTCTTGCTGGTCCTTGCTTTTGGTAAAACCACATACAACGAGATTTTACAAATGCACTAACAAGCATATACAGTAACTATAAATGAGATTCATCTCCTTTTCTATTGTTTTTTTGGACTAACACTGAGTTACAGTAAATGCTTGCCTACACTTAAGCTTTGTGACACTAAAAAAGGTCTTGTGTTAATATTATTGTGAAACACAAATCACTACAAAGAAATCTACTTTCATTAAAATAATATACCAAAAAACCCTGAAAGCATTACTTTCTACAGTCTTTAAATCGGTAAAGAGTAGTATCTGCCATGCTTTTATGTGAATAATTCCTTTATTCAGTATGACATTTGTACATAGGGAGGTGTCAGTATTTACCCATTTTTCTTAGGCTGGCTTCACACCACAGTTTTGTGCATCAGGTTCTGTCCGGTTTGAAACGGACATAACCTGATCCGGTTTTGTCTCCCATGTATCGCTATGGTGCCGGATTGGTCTTATTTGGCCATTCGATTTTGTGTATTCTGAGCCGGATTCGTTTTTGTCCAGTTTTTCATTGTGCCCAAAATTGGAGCATTTTTGGGCTCTGGTGAAAAGATTGGACAAAATCAGACAGAAATGGATCTGGGGGGATCCGGCGTCCATAACATGGGAGTCTATAGGCTCCGGATTCGTGAAAAATCGGATTGTTTCCCTGATCCAATTTTTTTCAACAGAGCATGCTCAGAAATCTTGCCATTCTAACTTTAGGAACAGCAGTATTTCATGCACAGGCTTTGAATTCAGCACCAAGGACAGTGGCAGAGCAGACACAGGCTGACTTCAGCACCATGGACAGCATCAGAAAACGAATCCTGCAAAAAACAAGATCCAGAACCATATTTGGCCACACTTTGCTGCGCATCCTGTTATCTCAGGTTCGGTCTGGTGAATCCGGCAAAAAACAGGATCCACCCTGAGAGACAAAAATCGTGGTGTGAAGCCAGCCTTAGTAAAACTGTTCAAGCTCTATAAAATTGCAAGCCACTCAGATACAATTATTTTCACATGCTATAAAACAATCTGTTGCATTTGGAACCATGTCTATTTTAGCCAGTGGCATAACTTCAGGCACAGGGGCCCCGATGCAAAAGCTCCAACTGGGCCCCCAATTATTGCAAACCTTTAATAGTATTAGTCTTTTTCTATAGGCCAAAGGAACTTTTGGGGCCCCCTAGGCTGCAGGGCCCGGGTGCAATCGCAACCCCTGCACCTGTGGTAGTTACACCCCTGATTTTAGCCATTTACTTTTTTGATGAAGAACATATATCCCTATGGAAACACCTCTTACTCAGGACAGAACCTACTAACGGTTTGGAGTAGATAAAGGTTCTTTTTGTCATAACTGTTTTTATTGAAAAGATATTTTTGCATAAACAATCAGGTACAATAGCAACATACTGCCGCGAGTGAATATCCAGCACATAAATTGAAACATAGACTGGGACATATGGAAAATCAGGCAATAAGGTTAACAAGGGAGGGGGGGGAGGGGAGGAAAGAAGAAGAAAGGAGGAGAGGGGAGAAGGGGGGGGATCTAAGATGGGGGAAGGGGACAGCAAGAGCAATCGAGAGGGAGGGAGAGAAGGAAGAAACAGAGCAGAAGCAAAGACAAAGAGACAACACAGGTCCCCCTGAGGCAAAGGGATCGCCAGAGGGTGCAAGGCCCAGCGGCCCCACGCCTCGCTCACATACCTCCTATGACCGGACTCCATAGTGAGATAGTATTCATACGTGAACATAAGATTCAACCTAGCTGTAAGGTCACTCATAGCCGGAGGAGAAGAAGAACGCCAAGCAGCCGCTATACAAAATCTCGCCGCAATCAGGATAAAGGTAGCCACCAGACGGGTCACCGGAGGAAGCCCCTCTAGACCAATATGCAACAGAGCCATCTGCGGGAGAGGACTCCTCCATGACGGATCTCATGAGACCCTCCACTAGGGCCAAAATTGGGCAATGCGTGGACACAGCCACCACACATGTGCCAAAGTACCCCTCCGCCCACAGAGCCTCCAACAGAGGGGAGACGCTCCATCCTCAAAGGCCGCGACCCGTACAGGAGGAAGGTACCAGCGCAAGTGAAGCTTCTTTAACTGTTCTACGTGGTTGATAAACTTGGTCGCCCCAAGCACAGTATGGGTCGCCGCTTCCCATTGCTCCTCATCAGCTGTAAAGCCGAGATCCTCTTCCCATCTCGCTCTGTATGTTAGGTTTGAGGATGGCTCCTCATCCAGGAGGCCCGCGTACAAAGCCGCAAGGCCCCCAGAGGGAGAGCGCTGCGCCATCAACAACGAGCGGAGTGGGGACGGTCTTGGGGATGACCACCAAATCCTGTCACGTCTAGTGGCCATAAAATGGGCGATTTGACACAATTGGAAGTATGAACGCCGAAGGGATATAGCTCTGGCCTCCAGACCTCCTCCAGAGATCCGACCATCGGGACCAACCAAGTCTGCTAGGGTCTTTAGACCATGCGCCGACCAATCAGCTATTCTCAGGGACGAGATATGCAGGCGCAGAGAATCCAGAGGGACCTCCGCGGCCGGGATCCTCGTCCACTCCTTCGGCGCATGTTTCCACACCCGAACTACCACTGCCATCGTACCCAACTGACCATGATACTCCACCGGGCCTAACGATTCAGCCACCAATAAACTCCTGAGGGACCCCCCTCTAACCTGGGCAGTCTCAATTCGAGCCCACCCCAGTTGTGACTCGTCCATCCACCATAGCTTCACAATCTCCAGCAGCGAAGCCCTGTAGTACGAGACTACATCCGGGACTCCCATTCCACCCTTCGTCATTTTACGGTACATAACTTTTCTCTGGACCCGTGGGCGTCCCGATGCCCAGATAAAACTGTTTACCCCCCTCTGAAGTTGGGACAGAAGCCGCATAGTAAGATAAAGGTTCTTAAGCAACTACAGTCTACATAAAATCATAAAATACAGAGCAAGTACTTACATTTATCCCAGCTTGATTTCAAGCCCTATCTACAATACTACCTGCATTCCACTGTGCTACATCCTGTCATATTGCAAAAGTCAATGAGCTTTGACACTCAAGCATAGCACTCGGACATCTGCAACACTTCCATTGATAATGAAAGTTGCAGATGTCTAGAATAGGCCTCTGTTCTTATGATTGGTGGGGGTCTATGGATTGGGATAACTTTAAAAGTGGTCACAATCCTTTTAACACATTTTCCCTTTTCCCTTCTTTGCTAAGATAATTATACTGTATGTTATCCTAGCCAAAGTTACTATCACAAAATGTCAGGCAAAGTTACTGCTATCTTAAAAGGAATTTGTCATCATGGTTCACATCCTAAACTATTTGTTCTTTCAAAAACAATGTAGCAGCAACAATTACTTAATTTTAAGTTAAAGCATAATCGCAGTTTAGATTCTTATTTAATAATAATGTCAAGCAAGTGATTATAATAAGCTTTCAAATATACTTAATTAATGAAATCTGGTTGAAAAACATTCATAAACCTTCCACAAGGTGTCCCCACTACACTGTGTGTGAAGCAGACATATGTTCATTATCACTCAGATCTGTCTTCACATTAAATACAAGGCATGTAACCACATTCTTCTTCCTCTGTTTTAACAGGTACGTCTGAACTCTCTCTTAATCCAGAATACCCACTGTACCCCAGAATCCCATGAACTCTTCTTCCTCTGTTTTAACTGGTACACTGCTGCTTTTTCCCAGACTATAATTCCATGTATCATACTTCAAATTTACTGAATGCATATTGATATATCTGTGCTCCTCACAACTAGCCCTATCCTTCCATCTTATTCTGTCTCTTTCGTCAGCTTTGTTGCTAGTCAAATGTTCTATTAACTGCAATCTGTTAATTATTCCCTGCTGTGAACTATCCTCCTGCTCCCTCCTTCTCTCGTCTCTCTCACCTGGATTCATTTCATGGACATTTGAATAGTATAAGTTGTATAGAGAAGGTAAGCTATGACCTTGGTCAGATGTGACATCATTTAAAGTGTGACATCTTTAAAGTGTAACAACAGAAATATACCAGAAATAGTCCAGAAATCAGTCAGAAGTTAAGAATAATTACTGTCTTCTAATTTTACTTGCTTTTCTTTCCTTACCCTGCTCTTTAAACATACTCACATTTGCCCTCACCAGTTTTGCTCCACTAATCCTCACTCTCCTTTGCTATCCCCCTGCACCCTTGAACCAAATAACTATCTCCCCCTCTCTCTTCCCCCCTAACTTGCTTCATCTGCAGACCTGCTCATTAACCTCAGACATGTCTTACTAAAATATAATACAAGCCAGTCACTCTCATTCACCCACCTGCTTTCCCTGCTTCTCTTCACTGCTGATGACATATCCCCCAATCCTGCCCCCCGCCTCATATATCACCCTAATCCTCACCCCTATCTTTCTCACACTAAGAGAAACTACCGCGACCCCTCACAGGTAAAACCTATGCCCCTGACCCTCATCCCCTGCTTCCTCTCTCTGGGGCACTTTGGAATGCCTGCACCGTCTGCAACAAGCTCCATGTGATCCACCACCTCTTTACCTCCCACAACCTTTCCTTCCTGGCCCTTAATGAGACCTGGCTGACGCCCCCTGACACAGCCTCCCCTGCTGCACTGAGTTATGGTGGCATCCACTTTACCCAAACTCCTCGCTCTTGCAACACACATGGCGGAGGAGTGGGTTTCCTGCTTTCTAAAAACTGCTGCTTCAACCCTATCCAACCCCTACCCTCCCTTCTTTCGAGGTTCACTCTGTCCCTATCTAGTCCCCCTCCAATCTCCAAATGGTGGTCATATAACGACCATCAGGCTCAGCCACTGCCATCATTGACCAATTCTCTACCTGGCTTCTTCACTTTCTCTCTGCTGACATCCCCACCATCACCATGGGTGACTTTAATATCCCCACAGCCACTCACACAGACAGACATACATTAGACCTCATCTTCACCTGCCTATCTAACTTCACAACCTCTCCCTTCCCCCCATCTGACCACCATCTACTCACTTTCTCATCTTTGTCCTCCTCACCTGTCCCCCATGTCCATCCACTAACACATCCTCGCAGAAACCTTGCACATTTAGACATTCCCAGACTCTCAGACTCTCTTCTACCTCTGTCCTTCATATCTTTACTCCACGACATGGACAGCGCCACTGCTTTCTATAACACCACCCTCACATCAGCCATAGACTCGCTCCGCCCCTCTCATGCATGGCAAAGTGCGACTAATCAACAAGCAACTCTGGCACAACAATCTCTCCAAAAATGTTGACAAGCATCAAGGGTCGCGGAGCGGCGTTGGAAGAAAACACACCTGCCAGACAACTTCACAACTTTCAAACAAGCTACACTTGCCTTCAAATCTGCTAAACAAACCTATTTCACAAACCTTGTATCTGCCTTATCCTACAACCCAAAACCACTGTTCAGCACATTTAACTCTCTCCTCCGCTCACCACTGCCACCTCTGACTCCCCTGGTCTCTGTTGAGGACTTTGCCACACACTTCAAAAATAAGATTGACCAAACAAGACAAACCTTTACTGTTCCACCACCCCAACCACTCCATACACCAAATTGCCCTTCCCTAATAACCTCCCTCTCCAACATCACTGAAGGAGAGCTTACTCATCTCCTTTACAAATCGCACCTTACCACCTGTGTATTTGACCCCATCCCTTCCCACCTCCTCCCCAACCTTTCTAACATGCTTATCCCAGCCCTAACCTATCTCTTCAACCTATCGCTATCTTTTGGTACCTTCCCCTCTGCCTTCAAACATGCCACCATCATACCCTCTCCTAAAAACCAAACCTTGACCCGACTGCTATGCCCAGCTATTGCCCCATATCATTGCACCTGTTTGCTTCCAAACTCCTTGAGCAGCATGCACATGCTCAACATTCCTCCCACCTTTCAACTAACCCTCTCCTTGACAACCTCCAATCTGGCTTTCACCCCCACCCCCTCACCAAAACTGCCCTGACCAAAATTACTAATGACTTACAGCCAAAACTAACAGATATTTCTCCATCTTCCTCCTTCTGGACCTGTCCTCTGCCTTCGACACAGTTGACCACTGTCTACTGCTACAGATCCTCTCTTCACTTGGCATCAAAGACCTTGCCCTGTCCTGGGCCGCTTCATACCTTCCGACCGCACATTAGCGTTTCCCCTCCCACACTACCTCATCATCCCACCCTCTCTTTGTTGGAGTCCCTCAAGAATCTGTCCTGGGGTCCCTACTTTTCTCCATCTATACCCTTGGCCTAGGACAACTCATAAAGTTCCATGGCTTCCAGTACCACCTGTACGCGGACAACACTCAGATCTACCTCTCTGATCCAGATGTCAATTCTCTGCTGTCCAAAATCTCAGAGTGTTTGTCCTCCTTCTTCACCTCTCGCTTCTGAAAACTCAATGTAGACAAAACTGAACTCCTCATCTTTCCTCCATCTCATATATCTTCCCTACCCGATCTATCTATTATGGTAAACGGCATCAGGCTCTCTCCCGCACCTGAAATCCGCTGCCTCGGAGTAACTCTCGAGTCTGCCCTGTCCTTCAAACCGCATGTCCAAACGCTCACCACCTCCTGTCGCCTCTTGCGCATGACCTCATCATCTCCCGCCTTGACTACTGCAACACCCTCCTCTGTGGCCTACCCGCTAACTCTCTTGCCCCTCTCCAGTCTGTCCTCAACTCTGCTGCCCAACTAATCCACCTCTCTCCTTGCTACTCCCGTTTCTCCCCTCTGCAAATCCTTCCACTGGCTCCCAATTCCCCAATGAGTCCAGTTCAAACTACTAACACTGACCTACAAAGCTGTCCACAAGCTGTCCCCTCCATATATCTCTGAACTAATCTTCCAATATATTCCCTCACGTAATCTTCGATCCTCCCAAGACCTATTCCTCTCTTTTAAACTTATTTGCTCCTCAGACAACCGCCTCTAAGATTTCTCCTGAATATCCCCCATTCTCTGGAATTCCTCAACACATCCAATTATCCACCACCCTCGGATCCTTCAGACGGAACCTGAAAACCCATCTCTTCAGGAAAGCTTTCAGCCTGCAATAACCATTCTGCCGCCTCACCACCACCCAAGCTGCCGCCTTACCACCACCAGAGCTGCTGCACCCCCGACCTTCTGTCTCTTCCCCATTCTCCCATAGAATGTAAGTCTGCAAGAGCAGGGTCCTCTCCCCTCTGTACCAGTCTGTCATTGTAAATTTGTCTACTGTAAACTATAGATATAACTTTGTATGTAACCATGGAATTAATAGTGCTATATAAATAATAATAATATAAGGGAAAGGGGCCATGGCCTACACTCCTAGCTGCAGCTAGTGAGGAAACAATTTATCAGATTAGATCATTTTACAGCACAGTTGCTAAGTAATATCAGAATGTCAGGATCAGTGTAAACTTCTCTTTAATTGGCATAAGCTTCTGATCTGTCATCTGGCTCAACACATCTCTGTTAACCCGTTCTCTGCTGTCACACTGCTGCCTATCAGCCTACTCTAAGAAGCTGTGGAAATACACACAGAGCTGGCAGACGCTGGCCACGCCCACAAAGCCATAAAATGCAGTTTTTATGAGTTACCAAAAAACAGCCAAGGTCTAATATTGCACTCAGCAAGACACAGCAGGCTTGCTGCATCGGTATTGTGTACTTGTGTTGCATGGGCATGATCAATAGGCTGTATACAGACACTTTGCATCGCACATACCTGTGTGACTGACGCACTATGGAAACCTTGTGCTTATAAATACCAATCACCTCCCCTATGTCATGGCTGGTTGAGAGTGATTGCCGCATCGGTATTGTGCACTTTTGTTGCCTTCCATTGAGGCCTGCCGTGTCCTGCTGAGTGCAATGAATATTAGACCTTGGCTGTTTTTTGGTAAGTTTTTTTCATTTCTGTCCTAACGTTTTCTTCTGAATATATAGTTTTTAAAAGAGAACAGAAAAATGTGAGAAAATAAGTCCTATGGCACAAATGTGACCCATCATTAACAACAACTACAGTATTATTTTTTTTCAATGAAATGACATTTACACTTTAAGTAAGAATAAAAAGTAAGGGCGAACTAGCCTACAAGAACTATAGTAAGGAACTTACAAATACATGGGAAGGCAAAACAATTGCCAAAGCACATGAGCCATAATCATAAGCAATAAGTTAATTAATAAAAATTTGTCCAATAATAGTCATGCTGAAATTAAATTGGTAAGATCTCAAACCATGTCCCATGGTAGCTCCAACCCCCCCATGGAGCTACCTGATGCGCTAGTCTGTAGAGGGAGAGACGACAGTGAATTAACCACCTTGATTGCGTGCTAAGATGTGGTGCACATGTCACTATCATGATGTGTCAATCAAAAACATAGATATTGTATAACAGGGATGAAGGTTTGTAGCCACACCCCCAAATATAACATCAGATGCCCTGACTGAGAGGCAACATGGTATGCAGTGTATATAACTTTTCAGCCTGGAACTATTAGGCTCTCTGATAACATATATATAGGTAATGCAGCACTTTGATGAACTGCTATAGGGCACCTGTCACTACAGGACCCTTTGTCACTAGTCCCCAGAGACACACTCACATGATCATTCCGCTTTGTAAGGAAGAAACACATCTGGAGGGATACTGGGTTCTTTATTTGGTGTCAGGATAACATTTGGGTACTGCCCCTTGTTAGGGCCAGATCTTTCACATGGGATACAAAACCAACTATAGTTGAAGCAAATATGTTACCTTCCCTATGATTGTCAGCTGTGTCACTCCCATCAAGACATGACTTCATTGGACATGGGTGAGACCTAAGCAATTTGAACACAACTTTTATTTGTACATTTTTGCTAATTAACTTGTTGCCTATGGTTACGGATATCATATGTTTTGGCAATTGTTTTGTCTTCCCATGTCTTTGTGAGACTCCTAACTTTATTGTGTGTGGGCTAATCTGCCTTAACTATTTAAACTTACTTAAAAGTTATATGTTAAATTCCTTTATGACATTTGAAGTCTAGATTTTAATTTGCTTTAAATTTTTTACATTTTTTTACCCACTTTTAATACTCCTCCAGGGGCTTTATTCACCACCACCTGCTCCCAAGCACACCTCATCAGGACCACCGCTGGAGAAGAGAATGGAGGTGTTAGGGGATGCCTCCCCCTCTAACACACACTAGAAGAATTCGGGCAACCCTGATAGGCTGTTCAGGTTCTGGTCCATGTGGGTTTCACTCCAGCTGGCTTGCTCCCATAGTCAGGCCTGGTCAGAAGCCTTCATCCTCTCCATCTCGACCTCCTGCTCACACACTTCCACATCCTTTGTGGTGGTGATTCAACTTACCCCCATAGCATACCACCCCTTGCAACCCCTAAGTGGGGTGTGGAGTCGGGCAGGCATTTGCTCCCGCTGCAATGTGGACCCATTGACATAGCACTGGTGATTGGTGCCCTCTTTGGCTATGAACCCACACCCCCTCCTCTGAAAAAAGTCCACCACCTAGTCTCAAGTACAGTGCTCCTCAAACTTGGTCTGCTTTTACACCCCCTTCAACCACTCTTGGGCAAGGACCTCTCACAGCCTACTTTCTTTTACAAATGACCATGCTCGTGGTGGTCCAGGCCTACAAGGATCCATGCTGGGATGGGCTATGGGGTCCCACGTGGCATTCTCCCAAAGCCTCTGGCGTTGGTGCTATGGAAGGCAAGAAAACAGGGGCTTCTGGCACTACTACCTCCTCTACAAACTCAAGATCCTCCCCAGCTGCAGCTTTGTTAAGGCCAGGCAAGCTGCAGGATCTTCCTTCTGACTTCTGGATGTCCTGGGCGCAGCTGACATAGGGACGGTTCACATCCAGCACTCCATTATGGTGCTACCTCTTCAGGCATCTGGGACCAGCATTGGATTCTTACTTAATACCGCACTGCATATCAGGCCCAAAATGGGGTGCACAGTTGAGCTCCAGCTCACATATATAGGCATCCACTGCTCCTCTACGGGATGCTCTAGTTGCGGTGAAGCACTATTGACCCCTGGGGTGGTTAGAAAAATCATCTTCACAGCAGGCATCTCTTGAGATGGATTCATGTCTGGACTGCACACACATGGTTGCACGGTGTTGGTTCTCTCTGTACGGCAATCCCAAGATGGATGCAAGGATCTTCAGGGTTGATAGATCTCTTAGTGCACCAAGAGAATAAAAAAAATCTTTACCTTTGGAGGGGGGTGTTGTCACTGGTCAGCTGGCTTCAGCGCTACGTGTTGCGGAGCCGTCTATAGCTACTTTATATCTATTACCAAACATACACAAGAGTTTGACGGCTCCGCCTGGGAGACCGATAGTCTCCGGTAATAACAGCTTTATGGAAAATATTAATTGTTGGATCGATTTCATCCTCAGACCTTTGGTCGAGTCTCTGCCGTCATTTACCAAGGATACTGGGGATTTTTTGCGCAAAATCGATAGAGTGTCCTTGGGTGACGACACACTGATGGTGTGTGCTGATGTTGAGTCGTTGTATACCAACATAAAACATACTGATGGGTTGCAGGCAGTGAGATACTTCCTTTGCACATCACATCTACCTCAGGATCTGACCGAACTTGTGTTGTTGTTGTTGGGAGTTCTCACTCACACATCATTTTTTTATTTTTAAGGGGTCCTTCTACCTGCAGCTCCAGGGAACAGCTATGGGTGCTTCATTTGCACCGGCGTATGCAAATTTGTTCCTGGGGCTGTGGGAGAGGGACCTCTTTATGTCAGATGGGGGAGTGTCGATGGGCCGCTTCCCATTTTGGGCGCGGTACATCGACGACGTCTTCTTCATCTGGCATGGAAGTACTGATGAACTGGATCAGTTTATGGGTGGCTTGAACTCCAACGACAAGAATATACACTTAACATATATATGTTCGGAGACGGTAGTTGATTTTTTGGATGTGACTGTGCGAAGGGAGGCTAATGGGAGTTTGCAAACCCAACTATTTCGGAAAGTAACATCGACCAATAGTCTATTGCATGCCTCCTCCGCACATCCCAAATATATGATCAGATCAGTACCGACGGGTCAATTTTTACGACTACGTAGGGCATGCTCAAACAATACGGCTTTTGAACAGCAGGTGGAAGATTTAAAAACTAGATTTATTGAACGCGGCTATAGTAAGAGATCGATAAAGAAAGCTTATAATAGAGCTAAATACTCTACGCGTGACCAACTTTTATACTCAAATATAGGGCAACATAAATCTAACCCTATACGTTTTACTACTGAGTTCAAATATGTATTTGATAGAGGTGCTCTGGAAAAGTCATGGCATATACTATTGGCCGACCAAACACTTTCTAAAATATTACCATCTCGACCACAAATGTCAATTAGACGTGGTAGGAATTTGCGTGACCATTTGATCAAGAGTCACTATGATGGATCGGTAGTAAAAAAATCATTCTTTAGTGATCTCCCATCGCCAGTCGGTTGTATACCGTGCGGCAAATGTGTTGCATGCCCTAATGTAGAGAGATCTGACACGTTCAGGAATGCTGCTGGGTCAAAAACTTATAAGATCAAACACCGTATTACCTGCGAATCTCGGGGGTGATTTATTATGGTGTATGTCCATGCAATAAGATATATGTAGGACTTACGAGCCGGCAGTTAAAAGTTTGTGTCAGAGAACATATATTGGGCATTGAAGCTGCAAAAACGATTGACGATGAGTCACTATTGAAGACGATACCCATGCATTTAAAAAAATTCCATAACTGTGAGAGTAGGGATTTTAGAGTGCGGGGGATTGATATGATCAGTTTGGGTATTCGTGGTGGTGACGTGAAAGCCAGGTTGGCTCAGCTTGAAACCCGGTCGATCTGGACACTGAATACGGTCCAACCGGAGGGATTAAACGAAAATATAAGTTTCATACCTTTTCTATGACTCTCCTTCTTCATTTCCTTGTGATTATGATTTTATTTCTAATGTTTTTAAATTAATATATTTTTTATTCTAGCTTGAATTGTTTATCTGTTGCGATACGTTTGGAATTGGATTTATCTATCGATGCATATATCCTGTGGAGTGATGAGATCAATATAATTCCTATATATGGATATGTGACGACACGACCGCATGAAGAAAAGACCCTATATGTGATATAATCGTATTTGAATGGATTTATATGGGCCCATATGTAAAGGATATTGGTGGTTAATATGTGTTCTCTGAATGGCAACTTATGTATATTTTCTAATTATTGCACTCCTATGTATGTGTATCAATATAAATGGGATTTATTATGCAGGTTCATGCTATAATATTCTGCACCATAGGGAGTATACAGTGATACTGGGGCATGGGTTCCTTTGCCAGTTGTACATCAGGCAAGACTGCTAACTATATATGTGTGTAGTGGAATTGATGGATGTGTGTGTCTATCCTGAGGTTCTCCTATACTATTTATAATACATGCAGGCTAATTGCGTGGAGATCAATGGAGACATACATCTTATCGATTCCGCTGCATATAATGAGTGTATGCATTATTACCATATTGTATACTGAGTTGTGGGTCCTTATAAGTACAAGGGGGTCAATAATCATTGCGGCCGGCTGTATCATCATTCTGTGCTGTGCGGAGGCTCTCACTGCCATCGGCACGCTCACCGTGACTGCGTCTCTATGGAGGAGGGTTCTCGGGTCATGTGACCTGAGATCACTCCCCTCCATGACGCAAGCGGAGATGCGTAGCTTGTAATGGCGGTGAATGAGGCGTCCGCATCCATGGCAACAGTGATGTAACCCTATTGGCTGAGTGCACTATTTTAACCCTCCCCTTCCCCTGTGTTCACATGCCCCTTGATGAAGGACTATCCGAAATGCGCATAGGGCTGCTGCTCGTACGATAAGCAGGACTGAGCAGGTACAACATGTTATGTTTGTCTGGGTCTGATCCACCTTGTGTTGATTTGAGCGCTTTGGGTTTGGATATGGTGCTCTGAGTGTATTTACTCTGAGGTGCCTGCTATGCAGCTCTCTCTATACAGCTATAGATAGGTGTGGGTTGTTTCACTGGTACTATCTTGGTTGTTTCTGTGCATTAAGATTAGCTGTTGTTTCACAGCTGAGACATCAATATACATACTTGGGCACGGTTTAACTCCTTAAAAATTGATCCTGTGAGACTCCCTGTGGATTGATTTCATTGGTGGTTCTTTTTATGAGCAAAAAAAGTGATCATATATTAAAATAGTGATGTGTGTGGCTTATGGTGTAATTGTATACACCTTACGGTGATTTGCATTTTTTAATGGGTACATTTCCAATAACAGGTGTCTTATTGATATACATATAATTAATCACATGAGTGAGGATCTATTGTGGAAATTTGATCCATACTGAGACGATTGTGGACACCTTATAAATGGTCTCCTGATACAACTGACTACTATTTTTTGATAGATACTTTGTCTCTGTGAAACTGATTTCTTGTGAGATTCCATACCCTATTAATGCTTTCAGTATAACCTAATACACTACACCACTATATGGATGACAAGATAATATGACATAGATTTTGCCATATGAACCAGATATGCAATTATTACTAAGTAACTAGATCTAGATATAGGATCCCCCTCTATCTCTGTATATTTATTGAGCACTAAAGTGCTATTTAATAAAAAATGATAATATCAAACATGACAACATTGTATCCTAATACATGATTTGTATAAATGTATAAATGAAATATTTATTCTCAGGTTCCTGTATGATATTTGTGCTATAGGATTATCACCCTTCCTTACCCTTGTATCACACTTGTCTATTAATAAAGTTTATATACCTTAAAATCATAATGGACCGTTTATCGTGTTTTTCTCCCTTACGGGAAAATGTGGGTGTACCTTTGGATAGGACCTATTGGTTGCCTCAATCCTAGAATGAGCTAGCGTATCAAAAACCCTCTTCGAAAAACCCTTGGTTTTTAAAAAGGGGTGGTCAACCTTCAGGCTGTCAGATTAAGAGCTCTCAGGCTCTGACAGAACCAGTCCCTGTGAAATCAAGTTCTGCTGGAGGGGAAGTTTCCAGAAGAGGAGAGTGAACCATGATCTCTTGGGTCAGAATGGCTATGATCGACACCTGGTCCTGCCTGAACTTCATCAATACAGTTGGTATCATGGAACTCAGCGGATATATGCCAGCTTGAAGCTCCACGGAATAGACATGGCACCTAACATCATTGGGCTGTCCTCTGGATATAGGAAGAAATTCTCTGCCTTGACATTCCTCCTGGTCACCATAAGGTGGACTTCTGGAGAGCCCTACCTCAGAGAAATCTGTCTGCACACCTCTGGATTTAGTGACCATTCTCCTTGCATAAACAGTTTCCAACTACAAAGTAAAAACTTACTAGCTCAAGGAAATTCCCCCTCTTTATGCAGGGGGAGGGAATTATTTAAACTTATTAAAAGTTCCGCTTTATGCCATTGGTGCACAGGGTCATGGGAACCCCATAGTGTGCTGCTGTAGTTGAAGGGAAAGCATGTGTTTGTCTGTCTTTCAGACTAAGTTTTTATTTACAGTGAGGAAAGCTATATGTATGTGGTCTTGATGTTATTTATTTATATGAAAATAATAACAAACCGATCAGATTAGTTTCTTTTGATAGATTAGATGCAGCAATACCACGCTTGAGTTTTAGTTCATACTTGTGGTAAACGTGTGTATTATACATTTTTTCTACTTTGTCCTGCATTTAATAATTAGGAGACTTGAACCCAGTCTGATCACTTGTTGTACTTTATTATTGTATTATTATTTATTTATATAGCACCAATAATTCCATGGTGCTGTACATGAGAAGGGGTCACATACAAAATTATATAATTTACAGTAAACAAATTAACAATGACAGACTTGTACGGGGGGGTGGGGGGTGGGAAGGACTCCTCACTTGCGGGTTTACATTCTACAGTACAACAGACAGTAGGTCGGGTTGCAACGGCAGCTCTGGTGGTGGTGAGGTGGCAGCATGGTCATTGCAGGCTGTAAGCTTTCCAGAACAGATGGGTTTTCAGGTTCTGTCTGAAGGATCCGAGTGTGGTGGATAATCGAATATGATCAGGTGCAGAATTCCAGAAGATGGGGGATATTCGGGAGAATACAACTCCAGGTACTCCGGTTTACTTCTATACTCCAAAGACAGATAGGGCTCACAATGTATATTCCCTAACGGGGACAGCGATGTTCATATCTAAAGCACTGTTGAAGTTATAGTGCATATTTTACCTGCAAAGAACTGATGGACTGTTGATTATTTCCAAGAAAATATGTTGTTAATATCAATAGGACTATGTCGACTTTATAGTCATTAGTTAAACTACAACAATACCTTCATACATTGCATTATTGTCCTCTTTTTTTGGACTCATCTGATGAGTGTTCTGAGTTAGCAAAAGAGTTTAAATTGTTTTAAATTAATAATAATGTATTCTTTAAACATTTTTTTACAGACACATTCATGACTTATTGTCAGTAGGTATAGCACGTCCAAAAAAATTGCAAGATGTACAATGTATCATGAAGCCATAACAGTTGATGTGTGATTAGTTATTGCTTTATAATCAACATTTCTGATCCTCCTACAAATCATCCATTCACCACATTTGCCAATGAAGGTAGTGTCAAGATTAATTTAGCAATCGTTTTTCCAGCCTTTGAACCAAGAAACCTTCTAGTCAAGCATTTTTCAAGTAAATTGTGAACAATTCATTTTCAAAATAATTTTTTTTCATAAAGCTATAATTTATCAGATATTTCTCTGAACAGGTATATAAATTCTTAAATCTTATTGTCTTGTCTGAAGGTGGATGAAGTCGTTTGCTACAGCAAAAAGAGAAAATCAAAGCACAAGGTTCATGAAGGAGAAACTAAAAGTCTTCAAGTCGTGGTAAATACAGTGCTGTGCAAATTAATTGGGATGAAGCAAGTCTTTACTTGCTTTTCTTGCATTAGTTTTACTATTGCTGATAAGTGTTTTATCAGTTCTTGGTGTTGTTTTCCTTTTTCTTCCACATTTCCCTTTTCGTTTTGGAGAAAACTATCCAGTGTCATTGTGTGAGCAAATTATTCTTGAAACGGTAGATTTTCCAATACTAACGGTGGAAGCGATTTCTCTTACAGTCAGACTTGTATGTTCATTAAGAGTAATAATTCTAGACCTCTTCTGTGGAGTAACATCCATTTTTACAGGCACGAACCACCCTGAGAGAAAAAGTACACTAAACCACTCCTCACAGAAACAAGCTCTCAACTGAAGCTGAAGGGGCAGCTAGCTGTTATTTTCTGACTGAAACCAGTCAAACCACATTTTGTTACTCAAGGTTGTACACTCACCCCTGTTCAAAGCAGTTAAAACTGGTTTGAATCACTGACTGGTAACCCCAACTTACGATTTTACTTAAAAAATGCTTTGTGCCAATTAATTTGCACAGCACTGTATCTTTCACACTATGTATGTAATGTTAAATAGGGAGGCAATTGCCTATTCTTCTGTCTTCATTTTTTTATGTAAAAGGAGATGCACACATATTTTTCAATATATATTTTTTAATACGTTCCTATTTCATAGGAAAACTGTCCAGCAAAGAAATATGTCCTTGAAGATGAAGAACAACAGATATGGACAATGAGACACTCCTTGCACTTGTCCATTAAAACCGCTCTCTTTGGGATCTATCTGATCCTAGTCATGCAGACTTCACAAAAAAAAAAACAAAATCAGCGGGAAAAATATCTTCACCTTACTGATTACAGTCATCTGCCAAAACAGCCCCCCATAAATTAGTGAGCTTCAAAAGGAAAGGGATCACAAAATACAATATTTGTAAATTTTTATTATAAAAAATATTAAACAAAACAAAACAAAATGGGAAAAATATGTTTGCATGTAGAAAAATAAAGTTATCTTTATAGTTTACAAAACGTTTCTGTCTTCTAGCAAAAGATATATTTATCAGATGGATGTTTACGATAGACCGGTTTACCTGCAACGTTAAAAGAATATGGATATGCCAACTGGATCATCTGGAAAACGTACCACAACGTATGCATACTGTAATCAGCTGATGTTTCTACAAGGATGCATACAGCTACGCAGGTAAGTAATGTTACTTAGTATAACAATGTCAAAAGAATATATCATCCAACTAACTGGTAATATAATTCGTTAACACTATATATATATATTCATTGAAGAATTAAGTTCAAATTTTATTGTAACATTACCTGTAGTACAGCAGCGCCTTTAGAACTTGCTGGAGAAGGGGGTTCTGAAATGTATATAGAGAAAGCACCACAAGAACCTGGCAATCTCAAAGAGTCACTTGGTATTGAACCTGGTTAAAGTGGAAAACAGTCAACAAAGGCAAAATGTGGCATCTGGGGTTACGACACATCTCAGAATACAGTGTGGATCCAAACGCAGAGGTCCCAGGGAAACAGCTAATTACATTATTGTTGATCCGACCCCAAAGACTAGAGGACATGTTTGTGAACTCTCAAACACAAAACAATCTACAGTTCCAACAGTTACATGCCAAAGAATCACTGTATGATGTGACTCGCCCCTGGCAGGGAACGTGAGGTTCTCAGAACTGGGCCCTTTAGTGATGCCAGAAAGCTGACTCGCCCCTGGCGGGGACCATGGGGTACGCGGAACCAGGCCCTTTCGTCATCGTCTGGGCTGTGGTATGTAACGGTGGCGTGACCCAGCCTGTGATCCCCTTGTCGGGCGATCAGTTAAAAAAGGGAAAGTTGATAAATGGATGAAAATAAAAATAGAAACAAAAATGAAAAGGTTTTCTCATGACGCCACCCTTAGAATGCGCTGGTATAGCCACTGCTGCAGTCAGGACCACTGGGGATGATGGGAGTAGCGGCTATGGTGGTTTAGCTCTCCATGGGAAGAGCGGGTCCCCAGGGTAACTGCATAGTCTATGAAAATGATGGATCCATTGGGGAAAGAGATGCCAGTGAGGTCGTGCTGGCAGTGTGGCAATGATCAGAGTCACTCTCGGGCAGGCTGCTGCTGCCAACTCGGCGATTCAGTCTACCTCTCCTCAGGCGCAGAAATGACAGTCTCACACAGTGCTGAGCTTCAACCCAATTTACTTCGCTTTCTTGACAGATGTTCAACTTACTAGCAGGGTCAGACTGGGGTGTCTGGGGCCCACCAGGGAAATTGATTTCAGGGGCCCACCCACCCTTCAGCTATATGTAAATACCTGGTAGCAGAACTGCGATGTACAATTATTGTACTTATATTAAAGAGATTCTTTGGTGAAAACAAGTTATCAGTGATCCACAGGTTCAATAGGTGATCACTTATTTATTGGTGGAATCTGACCTGTGGAAACCGTATCATCAGAAGAATGTGGGACTTATATCCCAATTATTAAAGGGGTTTTCACATGAACACAATTAATTTTAAAGTTCATTTTAATCAATAGATTTTGGAATAATAATTTCCATAATTTGATGTGTTTAAAAATAATGTTCCTGTGTGGAGAGAATCCCTGTATGGTCAGACACATATATTACACAGTACACAGCAGGGACACATATATAAGTTTATCTCAGCCCAGGAACATTTTCTTTTAAACACATCCAATTGTGGAAATTATTACACTGGTCAACAGCATTTTTGGTGCCAAAGATATTTCATTGAATTTAGGGTAACTTTGGGGTGCTGATTCTGAATATGTCATCAGTTTTGCCAGATTGGCTCAAGTTTTTGAGATTTTTCGTAAAATGTGTAACAAAAAAGACGTTTTTTGCTACTTTTTTAACGAAGTCTGTTATGTTTCTTCTATGTTTTGTCAGTGTATATTCACCACAAATGTAACAGAATGAGTCTGGATCGTTAAGACAACTTCTTCTTGATGAGTTCATGCTTTTCACTGGACAACAGAAAACAACATAAAGTTAGTGCAAAAAATCAAGCTATGAACAAACTTTTAGAACACTAATTAACACAAAACTATATTGAGAACTGCTCAGTTCAAGTACTAATCCAAAGAAATTAATGAGATGATGCGTCGCATTTACCAACAAGTGCTATAAATAAGATACCAAAAATCTCAAAAACTTGAGCCAATCTGGCAAAACTGATAGCATATTCAGAATCAGCACCCCAAAAATACCCCAAATTCATTAAAATATTTTGGGCACCAGAAAAAAAAAATTTTTTTGTTGACCTGTGTTATCATTACAGGGTCTACTTATTATTAAGATGAACTTTAAATTAACCTTGTTCGTGGGAAAGGCCTTTAAAATGCAGCGGCTGGTAATGATGTAAGTATTGCGCATGCGTGAGGTGTACTTTACCGCAGCTCATCACATGAGCTGTCGTAAAGTATACCTCACGCATGCGCAATGCGCAGCTTGAGGTCTGTCGATACACCGAAAGGGTGTATCGACGTCAGCAGCGCCTGAAATGACGCGATTAGCATCATATCGGCTGATCCGCCCTTGGAGGAGGGCGAGGACGATTCAAATGGTTTATCACGCCCATTGGGGCGTGAATACAAGCACTAAAGGCCGCAAAAAGAAGTCACAGGGAACGCCCTGTGCGACTTCTCAGGAGACAAGAAGCCGTAGTTGTAGAGGTATCAAAATCTCTTTTTGAAAGTTTCAAACTACACAATTTTTACACAAAGGGATAGGTAGAATAGCATAATGATGGTGCAGGGACAGGTATTAATAAGATGGGGGGTGATTTTTAGGGGTCAGGTTCCCTTTAAAGACTACAGCATCCACATGACTACGTCACCAGAACCACCGTCAATACAATTACATATCACTAGAACCACTGTCAATACAATAATACCTCACCTGAACCACTGTCAGTACATAACCAGAACCATTGTCAATACAGTAATACATCACCAAAAACAATCAATACATCACCAGAAAACCTATCAATACAATAATACATTACTATAACCCCTGTCAGTACATAACCAGAACCATCAGCAATAAAATAATACATAATCAGAATCACCGTCACTACATCACCAGAACAGTACGTTCCCTATATAAATGTGTATGCAGATTAAATGTCCCATACTGTTCATACTCCTTCCACATGTCCCATACTGCTCATCCTTTTCCCACATGTCCCATACTGTTCACACCCGATATGTCCCATGCAGCTCATCTTACATCCATATGTTGCATACACCTCATCCTCACCCCCATTCCCCTGAATCCCATGTTGCTTATCCTCCCCCAATATGTCTCATGCAGCGCATCCTTCCCCACCATCCCCCTTCCTGGTTATATGCAGCCTCTCACCTCCCATGTTCCACGCAGCCTCTCCCCTCCTATGCACGACGCAGCCTCTCCCCTCTTTTGTTCCACGCGGCCTCTCCCCCATCCCTCATCCATGTAGCTTCTCCCCTCTCCCATGTTCCATGTAGCTTCTCCCCCACATTCCATGTAGCTTCTCCCCCCACGTTCCATGTAGCTTCTCCCCCATCCCCCATCCATCCATGTACCTTCTCCCCATCCACCAAACCATCCATGTACCTTCTCCCCATCCCCCCTCCATCCATGTACCTTCTCCCCCATCCATCCATTTTCTCCCCCTTTTTTCAAGCCGGCCCCCATCCATCCATCCAGCTACTCCCCCCTTTCTATGCCGCCCCTATCCATTCATCTATCCCGTTCTCCCCCCTTTTCTATGCCACCCCCCTATCCATCCATCACGTTCTCTCCCCTTTTCCATAATGCCCCCCACACATCCATCCCATTCTGCCCCCTCTTCCAGGCCACACCATCCATCTATCCATCCATCTATCCCACTCTGTCCTCCCCAGGCTACTATCTTCGGCTGTAACAGCGCCTTACCTGACTCCACGTTCCTGATCCCAGATCCCGGCAGCTTCTTCCTCTGCAGTGCTCGGTCTCTCGGTCACCGGCACCAGGAACCCGGCACCAGGCAGCTTCTTCCTCTGCAGCTCCCGATCTTCTGCACCAGGCAGCTTCTTCCTCTGCGGCTCCCGGTCTCTGGTACCAGGCAGCTTCTTCCTCTGTGACTCTCGGTCTCCCACTCGCCGGCACCAGGCAGCTTCTTCCTCTGCGGCTCCCAGTCTCCCGCTCGCTGGCACCTGGAACCTGGCACCCGGCAGCCTCTTCCTCTGCAGCTCCTGGTCTCCAGCACCAGGTACCCAGCAGCTTCTTCCTTTGTGGCTCTTGGTCTCTGGCACCAGGCAGCCGACAGCTTTTTCCTCTGCGGCTCCTGGTCTCCGGCACCAGGTACCCAGCAGTTTCTTCCTCTTTGGCTCCTGGTCTCCGGCACCAGGCAGCTTCTTCCTCTGTGGCTCCTAGTCTCTGGCACCAGGTACCCGGCACCAGGCAGCTTCTTCCTCTGCGGCTCCTGGTCTCTGGCACCAGGCAGCTTCTTCCTCTGCGACTCCCGGTCTCCAGCACCAGGCTATGGGGGACAAAAACACACTGCTGCTATGGGGGGGTCACAGACATACTGCTACTGCTGGGGGAGCACAGTCACTCTGTTACTGTTGGGGGGCACACACATATTGCTGCTGGGGGGCACATATTGCTGATGCTGCTGGGGGTCACACATATTACTTATGCTGTTGGGGGGGGCACACATATTGCTGCTGGGGGGCACACATTTTGCTGCTGCTGTTGGGGGAGCACACATATTGCTGCTGCTGGGGGGCACACATTTTGCTGCTGCTGGGGGGGGCACACATTTTGCTGCTGCTGGGGGACACACTTTATGCTGTTGCTGGTAGAGACATATTGCTGCTGGGGGACACATATTGCTGCTGCTTGGGGGCACACATATTGCTGCTGCTGGGGGACACATATTGCTAATGGGGGGGACATATTGCTGCTTCTCGGGGGGGGACACATATTGCTGCTGCTGGGGGGCACACATTGCTGCTGGGGGGGACACATTGCTGCAGCTGGGGGGGCACACTGATTGTTGTAGCTGCAGCTGGGGGCACACATATTGTTGCTGCTGGGGACACATATTGCTGCAACTGGAGGGTGACATATTGCTGCAGCTGAGGGGGCACACTGATTGCTGCTGCTACGGGGAGGGAGCACATATTGCTGCTGCTGGGGGGGGAGACATATTGCTGCAGCAGAGGGGGCACACTACTGCTGCTACGGGGGAGCATATGTTGCTGCTGCTATGGGGGCACACTGATTGCTGCTGCTGCTGGGGGGCACACAAACCTAATCTGCTTCCACACTGATTGCTGCAACTCTGCCTGATCCTCTTCATCTGTAGGACAGAGGACATCATGTGCTGTCGCCTCCCACAGACCACATCCTTACTGCTCCGGCACTTGCCTGTGTGAGGAAGTCCCTGTATGTGCAGACAGTGCTCTGCTTCTTTACAGCATGTGCGCTGGCTTAAAGGGCCAGCAGCCACACAATGCAGCTGCCGGCCGAGCACTGCGGTCTCAAGCCGGAAAGAAGGTCTTTACGGCCGGACAATCCCCACCGCTGCAGCACCCGTCCCTAAGTGACTGACAGACTGTAAATTACTTAGGGACAGGTGCAGACTGTCTGTGGGCGGCTGTGTTGTGTGTGCACTCGCACCGTCGCACCCAGGGCTGCCACTAGGAATTTTGGGGCCCCTTACTGACAAAATTTTGGGGCCCCCCTGAGAGTCCACCCATGCTCCGCTTCACCCATGTTCCGCCCCACTAAGCCCCGCCTTCACTCAGTTTTTTTCCGTAATTTTTGGTATATACTAAACTAGAACTGCAATTTGGTTGTTAAAATAAATAGAATTGCAGTCGAGACCGAAAATCCAGTGTGCCTTGGTGGAGTCCTGTGCCATCAGTGGTGCCGTTACAATGTAACAGTACGATCTCCATGTCACCTGTACTAAGCTGCAGAGATTTCCTCACCTGATGGAAAGGTTTGGATTCATTCCACATTCTAAAGGCCTCATCACACAGGGCGATATCGCAGGCAACATCGCCGGCAACTGAGGAGCGTGGCTAAGTTGCGGCAACATCACAACTCAGTTGCCACGTAAAACAGGGAGATATCATGGCGATAACATGTTGGGAAACCTGGCGATGTTGCTCAGGCGATCTGGCTAAATCGCCCTGTCTGACGCGGCAACAGAAACGTTGCAGGCGATGCCGCCTATTTGTAACATTGTGGGTTATCACTCGTTGGGTTGCTGGCAACCCAGCGAGCGATAGCCACAGCAACTTGCCAGCGAGGTTGACGGCAACATTGCTGCATGTGACACCTCGCCGGCGATGTCGGGAGTGACGCGCACTCCCGCGAATCTCCGCCGGCGATGTTTCCCCGTGTGACGGGGCCTTTAGTCATGTGAAAGTCTCACACCCACAGTAGTGATAATTGGTCCACAATGTGGGTGGCATCGTGACCGTGGTTGGCACCACATGAATATAATTACCAAAGTGTCCACAAACATCATTGGGCACAAACTATGACACTGGACATTACTTGCTGGCACAGTCTGGTATCTGACGAACTCATGCCTGCCACCATATCAGTCACAATCACTAAGGGAAACCCCAATAAACTTCCACAAATGTGTTGTCTTTTCCCACCAATTAACAGCCTCCCTGCACACAGCAGGTTCCCTACACTGCACGGGTTATTTTCCAGAGGGTGAGGCTCCCCCTGACACCATAAACTGGTTACCTCTTTGGTTCACAGGCCAGACCCTGATGGTGACGACCACCTTCACCTTGCTATCCAACATGATCTCCTCTGATCAGGGGCCCCTCTAGCACCGGCGCCACCCGGGGCCACAGGATCCGTCTCACTACTACACACACTCAGACTGAGCAGTGGGTGGGCGGGCCTGGGTCCCTGCACTGAGGAAGGCGGCTGCTGTGCAGCGAGAGTCATCTGACCGCCGGTTCGGCGAGCGGCGGCAGGCAGGGAGCTGCGGCGCCGCTCAGATTGCGCACGCCGCATCGGGCCGGCAGCTGCAGCACGCACCGGCGCCTGGCAGTGACAGGCGCCAGTGGGCACAGGCGGCACTGACTGCAAGCAAGCAGCCACCAGCAGGGCCGGACTGGGACCAAAAAGCAGCCCTGGAAAACAAGCCCCACTAGCCCACATACTATATCACCCATCAGCCCTGATTGGATTGTGGGGTCCCAGCAGTCAGATCCAGAGCGAAGGGAAAGTCATCACCTATACAGAAGAGAAGTGATGACTCCATATTGGGGATAATTAATTTATACAGTTATATGCTGAAAATCAAAGTCCAAAACCACCTCTGACAACAGGACAGGAGTAGGGGTACTGTTCAGTATATATACAGAATAATACAGATGAGGATTACACCGAGTATACCTGACAGGAGAAGTGGTACTGTGCAGTGTGTAAATACAAAATAATACAGACACGGAGGATTACACCCAGTATACAGGACAGGAGATGTGTACTGTGCAGTGTATATATACAGAATAATACAGATCCTGAGAATTACACCCAATATACAGGACAGGGAAAGTGGTACTGTGCAGTGTATATATACAGAATAATACAGATCCTGAGGATTACACCCAGCATACAGGACAGGAGAAGTGGTACTGTGCAGTGTATATATACAGAATAATACAGATACTGAGGATTACACCCAGTATACAGGACAGGAGAATTATACCCAGGAGGCTGTGCTATATAGATAGGAGGCTATGGTATATAGATAGCCAAGACTCAGCCAGATCCCAAAGATGGGGAAAGATTAAAGATGGAGGCAGAAAGACCACTGCTGGGTGTCGAGCAGGGCTGTGGAGTCGGAGTCGGAGTCGTGGAGTCGGAGTCGGAGCTAGTTTTGGCCGGAGTCGGAGTCGGTAGAAATGTACCGACTCCGACTCCAGCTTTAAAAAAATGTATTAATATTTCATAATTGAACTTTCATATTAATTTTATAAATGTTACTCAAATATTTATGTTCTATCAAACTATGAACAACAGTGATAAGCAGTTCTGCTGGAGATAGAGACATTTCTTACTTCTTGTGTGTCACTGTTCTCCACTGCCCTTATCTATTCTTATACTTGGTTAACTTCATGCTGCCCCAACCCCCCTACTTACAATGTATGAAACTGAAAGTGAAAATGTGTTGCAAATTCTTAGTAGTAACTTGGCTCCTCCTCGTCTAGACTAGATCATACTAGCCATTTGCATCTTCCAAGCATCTCACAGCTGCCTGCTACTCAGAAGAAGAGGAAGACTGTAAGAAGTATTATCCACAAACTTTGCATCAGTTAACTGTGAGTACATGAGGAATAATAACAGTATTACTGACCAGTATATCAGTTGTACGACCTGGCAATAATTTTGTACAATTGTTTTTAGGAAAAACAATTGTCATTTGGATTGTGAATGCAGAATTAAAAACCTGAGAATGTCAAAGAAGCATCACATTAAATCAGCTGTATTTGAACATTTCACCATCACTCAAGATAGAAAACATTATGTCTGTCAGTGTATGACAAATGATCCAGACGAAAACAAAAGCTGTGAAGCGAAGATAAGTGCATTTTCAGGCAAAGATAAAAATGCTCCTACCAGAGCTTCTAATCTAAAGAGACATTTACAGCGCTTTCATCCAGAAGTACTGAAAGCAGTGGATGAGAAAGACTGCATCCAAACCAAGGAACCAGTGCCCAGCTCTTCCGGTCAAGCAAAGGAGCAGAGAACTTTGCAGCCATCAGTTGCAAGATATTTTGTCAGTGACAAAGTTACTGTGACAATGACAGTAGATACATTTAAAAAACAGATCAACTGTGTCTTACCGACTCCACAGCCCTGGTGTCGAGAGGAACAGAATCCATGGAGGCACCGGGAAGAACAGAGAGTGAACTCTGCCCGCAGAAAAACTTTCCGCTGCTGCACATTACAGACTGCGGGCCATATACAGAACACAGACTACCCACTGTATACACATTAGAGACTGCGGGCTGTATACATATTACAAACTGAGGATTGAATACACATTACAGACTGAGGGTAGTATACACATTACAGACTGAGGGCAGTATACACATTACAGACTGTGGGCCGTAAACATTACAAACTGCCCACTATATGCACATTGCAGACTGCAGGCACATTGCAGGCTGCCCGCTGTGTGCGCACTGCACACTGGCCACTGTGTACGCACGGCACACTGGCCGCTGTGTGCGCAGTGCAGACTGGCCGCTGCGTGCACACTGCAGACTGGCCGGTGTGTGCACAATGCAGACTGTCCGCTGCGTGCACAATGCAAACTGGCCGCTGCGTGCACAGTGCAGACTGGCCGCTGCGTGCACCGTGCAGAACGGCCGCTGCGTGCACACTGCAGACTGGCCGCTGCGTGCACACTGCAGACTGGCCGCTGCGTGCATTTTGCAGACTGGCCGCTGTGTGCACAATGCAGACTGGCCGCTGCGTGCACACTGCAGACTGGCCGCTGCGTGCACCATGCAGACTGGCCGCTGCGTGCACAATGCAGACTGGCCGCTGCGTGCACCGTGCAGACTGGCCGCTGCGTGCACCGTGCAGACTGGCCGCTGCGTGCACCGTGCAGACTGGCCGCTGCGTGCACCGTGCAGACTGGCCGCTGCGTGCACACTGCAGACTGGCCGCTGCGTGCACACTGCAGACTGGCCGCTGCGTGCACACTGCAGACTGGCCGCTGCGTGCACACTGCAGACTGGCCGCTGCGTGCACACTGCAGACTGGCCGCTGCGTGCACAGTGCAGACTGGCCGCCGTGTGCACACTGCAGACTGGCCGCCGCGTGCACACTGCAGACTGGCCGCCGCGTGCACACTGCAGACTGGCCGCTGCGTGCACCATGCAGACTGGTTACTGTGTGCATAGTGCAGACTGGCCGCTGTGTGGACAGTACAGGCTGCGGACTCTATGCACATCTGAGAGTGCTGGTGTAAATCCTGTATACACAGCACTATACTGTATATACTGGTCCACACTACATACAGTATATAGGAACACTAATACAGCATGTAGTGTGGACCTGTATATAAAGTATAGTGTTCTTTAGAGAAAGAAAGAAAGAAAGAAAGAAAGAAAGAAAGAAGAGGAAAGAAAGAGAGAAAGAAAGAAAGAAAGAGTCACTCACATATAGCAGGACCTGTGATGATGTCACATAGAGGGGAGGCATCAGAGGTCACATGATCGGCTCAGGGAGGGATCTGGAATGTGATGAAGATAGTGACCTGTGGATCCTGATTGGTCTAAGTGGGGCCCTGCTTTGGGAAAATGGCCCCGCCCCCTTCATGTCGGTGGCTCCGCCCCTTTAATGTCGCGGCCGCTTGGTGGCAGTAGCAGACCTGCGGCTGGAGGAGCGGGCGGCCCCTCTGGATAAGTCCCGCCCCTCCCACCTATCAGTTCGGGCCTGGCCACCAGCCGCCGGGTCAGAGAGAGCGCTCGGTGGCGGCGCTGGCTCACATAGGCTGTGCTGCAGGCAGCAGCAGCCAGCCTGTGAACTCTTACTGGTCTTTCTCCTCTCTCTGGCAGGCGCTGCTTCTACGACGGTGGCCACCCCGGCACCGCGGCTGTGAGTGCACAAGCGAGCCACAGCGGGGCTAGGTGGACGGGGCCTCTAGACCTGAGGGCCTCCCATGTGTTTTACCCGGTTACCCGCCAGAGCAGTCCGAGGCTGCTTACCAGCCTTTGCGGTGGAGGCTCCGGTAGTCTCTTACCAACTGGGAAGGCTCATCCAGATCACCCCCTTTTGTGTTCCTTTCCATCGACCTCTCTTTCTCTCACTTCCGCATGCAAAGTTACAATCCAGTGACCACAGGCTTTTGGCGGGCGACCTGCCTGGTCCCCTAGCCCTAGGATAGCGGCATTCTCTTCGCTGCGTCGGGGTTGGGTCACGGGACATAAAGACCCCGCAACCGACCGGCATTGTGGTTGGAGCGCGGAGCGTCCTGGCCACCTCAGAGTCGGCACCCTGGTTTCTGCCCAGTCCTTCAGCTTTCCCGCTAATTCGGGCACACAAATGGATTGCTCACTATCTGTGTCTCTAAGACTCCTTCTGTCTCTCTACGGTCTGCAGCCTAGGACCGGGAACAGCCTCATGGTGGTACAGGCCACTGGGTCCATGTCCTTTCAGTCCCGTGTAGTGATGGTGTTCTCTCCTCTCCTTCTGACTGAACTTGACTTCTGGACTAGACTGACTGACTAACTAAACACCTGTGGTTTTTTTCTGGTTTTGTTTCCCTCCTTCCTGACCGTTTCCTGTCTAACTTCCCCACCCTCCATTTGTCTCCTCCCGCCTTCCCATTGCTGGGCATAGAGTCCCTAGTCTTGGGATCGGAGTGTGTTGGTGTTTAGGTGCTGGACTTACCGATCCCGGTTGCTGTGCCTTCTAGTGGCGACCGGTCTGCAGGGGCACCACAGATGCCAATGAATGGCAATTACTCCTATTGTCAGATGTACCAAAAAACATCAGGGAACCTCCGCATGTTTGACAATAGGGACAGTGTTCTTTTCTTTGAATGCCTCTTTTTTTCTCCTGTAAACTCTATGTTGATGCCTTTGCCCAAAAAGCTCTACTTTTGTCTCATCTGACCAGAGAACATTCTTCCAAAACGTTTTAGGCTTTCTCAGCCTGGCTTTTTTATGTCTCGGGGTAAGAAGTGGGGTCTTCCTGGGTATCCTACCATACAGTCCCTTTTTATTCAGACGCCGACAGATAGTACGGGTTGACACTGTTGTACCCTCGGACTGCAGGGCAGCTTGAACTTATTTGGATGTTAGTCGAGGTTCTTTATCCCACCATCCGCACAATCTTGTGTTGAAATCTCTAGTCAATTTTTCTTTTCCTTCCACATCTAGGGAGGTTAGCCACAGTGCCATGGGCTTTAAACTTCTTGATGACACTGCGCACGGTAGACACAGGAACATTCAGGTCTTTGGAGATGGACTTGTAGCCTGTGATTGCTCATGCTTCCTCACAATTTGGTTTCTCAAGTCCTCAGACAGTTCTTTGGTCTTCTTTCTTTTCTCCATGCTCAATGTGGTACACACAAGGTCACAGGACAGAGGTTGAGTCAACTTTAATCCATGTTAACTGTCTTCAAGTGTGATTTAGTTATTGCCAACACCTGTTAGGTACCACAGGTAAGTTACATGTGTTGTTAATTACACAAATTAGAGAAGCATCACATGATTTTTCTAACAGTGCCAATACTTTTGTCCACCCCTTTTTTTATGTTTGGTGTGGAATTATATCCAATTTGGCTTTAGGACAATTCTTTTTGTGTTTTTTCATTGAAGACAAATTAAATGAAGATAATAATACCAAAGAATTTGTGATTGCAATCATTTTCAGGAAGAAACTGAGCATTATCTGACAGAATTGCAGGGGTGTCAATACTTTTGGCCACAACTGTACGTACAGGATAACCAGGATATTTTCAGGAATATAAAGCGACCCTGGGAATTAATGGACTGATCCAATATTGTCGGGGAGCAAGATCTATGAAAGGTTATAGAGACCCCTCTCGATTTTGATGTTGGATTTGTACTATGGAACCACAAGAGGAATTCTCGTGACTCGCACTTGGGAATTTTGTCTGAGCGAGTGTGTTTCCTGTAACATTAATGTCTGGATTTTGATTTAATGAAAGAAATAGAGAATCTGGTGTCTCTTCTCGGGCTTGTTAAGCCCTTTAGCGTTAAAAGAACAACATTTAAAAGGCACCCATTATCAACATATAGATCTATGGCCGTACTCTCAGCAAGCCCCTCGCTCGGTAAAGAATAGAGGATTAGGGAAAAGAAGAGAAAAGAAGGAGAAGAAGTGCAGAAATAGAAAGAAAACATAGGAAGAACAAACAGAAAAAGAGTTTGTAAACACCATAAGGCGTATCGGAGTGTGCAAAATTGGATAACTAAAGGAATCCAGCACATGAGGGTATGCGTGGAAGCTCAGAGGGCTAGCCGTCCACCACACCACCCCCACCCACCGTATCAACATGGTTAAGGTGTTAGGTTACCACATAGTAAAAATATTCCACCAAGAGTGAAAAAGGTAGAAGATCAATGACCCATAGGCATTAATAAACTGTACACATTAGGGCCTAAAAGGACAACAGGCCCAAGGAGACCACTTAAAGCGGGTGAGAGCCTGATAACTACAAAAACACATTCCTCTCAGGTTGGAGAACTCCTGGGCGGAGCTTGACCCCACATCCTCTGCCATCTGGTGGGTGGTGGTGGCAGGTGTGGGATCCTGAGCCAGTCAGGTAGGGCGACCTCAGGGATGTCTAGGGCCCGGCAAAGAGCAGGGTAGGTCGGCCAGGCGTCTAAAGAATGCAGATCTCCTCTCCTTAGTGGCCACCAACTGGAAGGGGAAGCCCCAACGATAGTTATCTCTTTCTCCCGAAATATGGCCAGAGAGGTCTGACTCTACGACGTTGTTGTAAAGTACTTCTGGCCAAGTCTAGTAACAGGGAGATGGGGGAATCCATGTTAAAGATCTCTCCTTATCTTCTGGCAGCCTGCGTAATTACTTCCTTGACCGAATAAAAAGGTATCCTGCAAATTATATCTCGTGGCCTAGCATCTGGGGTCGGTCTTGGTGCTAGGGCCCTGTGGACCCTGTCCAGTTCTATGTCAGGACCTTGAGTATCGCCCAGGATTTGTTTAAACAGGGCTTGGACAGCCTTGGGGAGATCTATAGGGGCAACCATCTCAGGGAGACCCCTAATGCGTACATTATTTCTACGGTTGCGGTTCTCACTGTCCTCTTGGTTATACAGTGAGTCCTCAAGGATGGAGGAATGCGCAGCCAAAAGTGTTCTATGGGCTTGCAGCTCGTCAAAAACATCATCCTGTGCCCCCTCCACCTCCTCTACTCTGGAGGTGAGCTCCATTTTGAGTGCCTGGATCTCTGACTTATATGAAGCCTCCAGGCAACAAGCAAAGCGCTCTAAATTGCGCTTAGTAGGCAGATCCTTCAGGTATCTACTTATCTTCTCTCCCAATGCTCCCTCCAGAAGAAGTAGTGGTGCTGCGTCCTCCTCCCGCCGATCTTATAGTCCTGCATACCGGTTAGCAGATTCCCACCTGTCGTGTCCTACAGCTCCCTGTTGTTGCTGGGATCAGCGCCATCTTGGAGGGTGCAGGGTCCAGGGAGGGGGCCGCTCCGGAACGTAAGTAGCGATCTATCCCACCCTGAGAGCCGATCTCTTCTCCTCCAGTACCTCCTGGGCTTTCTTAGTTTTGCCAATGTGTATAAAGTGGCAAATTAAGCGTTATAATGGCAGATTAGGGGTTTGATGTGGCGGAGCGGCGGCAAGCAGTGTCCTATCCCTCCATAAGCAAGCCACGCCCCCCCTGTAAGGCCTTTTTGACAGCTGCTCTCTTAATCCGATGAACTTGCCTGGCAGAAACCTTTCTCATTCTGCCTTTATCTGCACGAACATGTCTGTGCTCAGAATCAGCCACAAATCTGTTCACAGTATGATGATCACGCTTAAGTTTTCGTGCAATATCTAATGTTTTCATCCCTTGTCGATGGCATTGCACTATTTGTTGCTTTTCGGCAGCAGAGAGATACGTTTTCTTTCCCATGTTACCCAGGGCCGTATTTGCCCTTAGGCACTTGTAGGCACATGCCTAGGACGGCAGAATTCGGAGAGGGCGGCGAGCTGGACATGCTTTTTTTCTTTGTGTCCTGAGCTGGCCGGCCGGGTGGCCCCGCCCCCCTACTCTCCTGCCCCCCCCCTCCTGCGCCCTCCTACTTTCCGGTCACGCGCACCCACCCACCTCACTTCTGTAGTCTGCAGTGATCCGAAAAGAGGAGGAGCCCACCAAGGAGAAGGTGGGGATTTGAATTTCCCGCAGAGACCTGGGCAGCACATAGCCAGCGGCGGTTCAGGCTGCTCAGCTCAGGCAGGCAGTGCTGCGCTGGGTAATTGTGTGTTTTGCTGAGGAGCTGCCGCCCGCTGCAGATAGTCTGCAGCATGATTGATGGCGACAGGGCGGGATCATAGATACCTGCGTGCACACCCTCTCCTGACGTCCCGGCAGCAGGGTACCCCTTCACTGCCGGTGTCAGTACAGTGTGCATCGCGCTGCTGAGAAAGAGAGAGGCTGCAGTAGCTGGGAACAGCCAAAGATGGGGGACGGTGAAGCAAAAGGGGTGCAGGGATATGGATGGGGCACAGGAGTGCAGGGATATGGATGGGACAGGGTGATGAGATATGGATGGGGTGCAGGGATATGGATGGGGTACAGGGGTTCAGGGATATGAATGCAGTAGAGGGGTGCAGGGATGTGGATGGGACGGGGTGCTGGGATATGGATGGGGCGCAGGGGTGCAGGGATATGGATGGCGCAGAGGGGTGCAGAGATATGGATGCAGCAGAGGGGTGCAGGGATATGGATGGGACAGGGGTGCTGGGATATGGATGGGACACAGGGGTTCAGGGATATGGATGGGACAGGGGTGCTGAGATATGAATGGGGCACAGGGGTGCAGGGATATGGATGCAGCAGAAGGGTGCAAGGCTATGGATGGGACAGGGGTGCTGGGATATGGATGCAGCAAAGGGGTGCACGGATATGGATGGGACAGGGGTGCTGGGATATGAATACAGCAAAGGGCTGTAGGGATATGGATAGGACAGGGGTGCAGGGATATGGATGGACATAGAAGGGTGCAGCGATATGGATGGGACAGGGGTGCAGCGATATGGATGGGGTAGGGTTGCAGCGATATGGATGGGGTAGGGGTGCAGGGATATGGATGTACACAGCAGGGTGCAGGGATATGGATGGGACAGGGGTGCAGGGATATGGATGGACACAGCAGGGTGCAGCAATATGGATGGGACAGAGGTGCAGGGATATGGATGGGACAGGGGTGCAGGAATATAGATGTACACAGGGGTGGTGCTGGTGGCAGGTGCCTGGTGCAGGCGAGCTGGAGACCAGGAGCTGCAGAGGAAGAAACTGCCGGGATGAGGGATCCAGAATCAGGAGCATTGAGTCAGGTAAGGCGCTGTTACAGCCGAAGATAGCAGCCTGGGGGGACAGAATGGAATAGATGGATGGATGGGGCAGCCTGGAAGAGGGGTCAGAATGGGATGGATGGATAGATGGGGTGGCCTGGAAGAGGGGGCAGATTGGGATAGATGGGGTGGCCTGGAAGAGGGGGCAGATTGGGATGGATGGGGCAGCCTGGAAGAGGGAGAATGGGATGGATTAATGGATGGACGGGGCGGCTTGGAAAAGGGGGCAGAAGATGGATGGAGGGGGGCATGGAAAATGGGGCAGAAGATGGATAGATGGGGGGAGAAGGTACATGGAACGTAGGGGAGAAGCTACATGGATGAGAGAGAGACTGCGTGGAACATGGGAAGGGAGAGGCTGCATAGAACATTGGAGGGGCATGGGAGGGAAGGATGAACTGCATGGAACATATGGATGGAGAATGAGCTGCATGGGACATAACGGGGGTGAACAGTATGGGATATGTGGAAAGAGGATGAGCAGTATGGCATACACATTTATATAGGGAATGTACTGTCCTGGTGATGCATTGATGGTGGTTCTGATTATGTATTATTGTATTGCTGGCGGTTTTGATCATGTACTGACAGGGGTTATAGTGATGATGTATTATTGTATTGATGGGGGTTCTGGTGATGTATTGACTGGTTTTGGTGATGTATTACTGTATTGACAATGGTTCTGGCAATATACTGACAGGGGTTCTAGTAATGTGTTATTGTATTGCTGGTAGTTCTGGTGATGTAGTCATGTGGATGTTGTAATCTTTAACTTAACAGACTTGATCCTAAAACATTATAGCGCAACTGTGCTTGACTAAAAATACAGCCGAAAAATTGACTAAAGCCCCCAAGCACTATAGATAGGAGTCCGACCGCTCAGCCGGCAGCGAGCTTGCTCGGGTCTCCTATACACAGGAGCGCTCATTCTTCCCAGTATTCCTGTATACTGTATGAAAGCTGCTGTTAGGCCACTTTCACATTAACAGTTTGCTGATGTTTCCGGCTAATCCAGCAGATGGCACCTGATCTGCCGTCTAACGGCCGACTTGCGGCACTGATCCGGCAAGCCCTATGCCTTGTTTATGGGCTTGCGGTCGGGTGGGGCAAGTGCGGTTCTGCCATATCCAGCAGATCCCGCATTTGCTGTGGCAAAAAAAAAAGCGCTGCTAATTGCGTTTTTTTAGCGGCTGCATCTGTCGGATTTGCCGGATTGTGGCAAAACCGCAATTGCCGCAAGCCCCAAAGAGAATGAATGGCAGCTTGCCACAAGTGTGCCTAAAGTTGTCCATTAGGCGGCAGATGTGGTAAATCTGCCAGATTCGGACAGAACCGCTGATGTGAAAGGAGCCTTAGATGTCTCTGGCTGCAGATTATCACTTAGAAGATAAAAGGATCTACAGCCTGTAATCGGACATGCTGGATCCTTATTTCCCTCGACCAATCATCAGTTAGAGCCCCCATACACATTAGACTGTCCTTGCAGGTTTGGCCAACTTTAGTCTCATTTGTATGAAGGTCTTCACTACGATCTGAAGACTACGAGCGCTGACATCTGTGAACCCCCTGAGTGCTGGAATTCAGATAAAAGATAGGGTACACAGTTACAAAGGAAAACCTCAAAAGACTGAACATATGAACAGCAGATCGTTTATTCATTCCTTTTAGCATTTATCCGTTGCTTGGTCAGGCAGAATACCAAACTGATCTGTCTGAAAAAGAAAATACTATGTCTACATACGCTTAGGCTGGCTTCAGACTGCGTTTGAGATCCGATCTGTGGCTGTCCGCTTGAGGCAGGCAGCCGCGGACAGGATCAGCACACAGGACCGGGGGGCTATTATCCCCTCCGATCCTGTGTGCAGCCGCACGCAGTTCCCACTGCTGATAGGTGAGGACCGCGGGCGCCGCGGTCCTGACCTGTCAGCGGCTGCAGCTGCGTGCGGCTGCACACAGGATCGGAGGGCATAATAGCCCCCCGGTCCTGTGTGCTGATCCGGTCCGCGGCTGTCTGCCTCAAGCGGACAGCCACGGATCGGATCACAAACGCAGTCTGAAGCCGGCCTTAGTCTGACCGATCGGGGGAAGGGTGCAACTGCTGAAGGTGCCTAGAGCGGCAGGAACTCCAAATATGGCCCTGATGTTATCTGAAAACTGTGGCCCGCTCAATATTGTGGAACATCCAGTTTTCCTTTTATTGGGCTCACCTGCCAAACTAATTATCACAGGTATCTGAGATAGGGTTCTTTGGATTACTGAAATCAGAGACACAATATCATCAATGGGTTTCATTGAAGAAGAAAAAAAACCCTATGACACTTAATACCAATGTGCATAATAATTTCTAACATGGTTTAGTTGATCTTTGAATTTCTGATATATTGAATAAGTCCAAATCCGGTTACCACTGATGTGGTGCACACACAGGGGTTTTCTTTCATGGGTTTATATGATATATGGACAGCACGGTGGCTCAAATGGTTAGCACTGCAGCCTTTGCAGCACTGAGGTCCTGGGTTCAATTCCCACCAAGGACAACATCTGCAAAGAGTTTGTATGTTCTCCCGTGTTTGCATGGGTTTCCTCCGGGCACTCCGGTTTCCTCCCACATTGCAAAGACATACTGATAGGATATTTAGATTCTGAGCCTCAGTAGGGACAGCATTACTGATGTATGTTAAGTGCTATGGAATTAATAGCGCTATATAAATGATTAAATATTATTATATATCGAACTGTGGTCAAGTGATAAGGGTAACATTTATGAACCTTGAATGACAGTTTAATATATTTTAGTAAAGTAAAGTCTAAAACATTGTTTATGCTATGTAAATCTGATTCATGGACATTGGAGAAGAGTACCTGGTTAAATAACTCTCTCTCTTATTGGACTGTTTGGAGTACCGTAGTTTGTCAAGAATAAGTGTTTTAAATGTTGTAGATGTAAAGGTGCCGTCACACCAGGCGACGTCGCTAGCGACATCGCCGAAAAAGTGACGTCACAGCGACGTCGCGCTGTGTGACAGCGCGACGCGACCGCGAATTATCGCTGGTCGCAGGTTGTCAGGTTTACGGGAAGAACCGTAAACCTGTCAACCTGCGACCTGCGATAAGGCTGGATCGCGCCGTGTGACATCGCCAGAGCGATGTCACAGGCGATCCAGCCTATACCGCAGCGTTGCTGCGGATCGCTCGCTGGGCTGAGCCCAGCCCAGCGAGCGATGTCACCGCCCGCATCGCTGCGGCATCGCCGGCCGCAGCGATTCTGTGTGACAGGTGACCAGCGACGTCGGAAGCGAGCGGGCACCCGCTCATCGCTTCCGACGTCGCTGGTCACATCGCCTAGTGTGACGGGACCTTAACAGTGGGAAGAATGCTGATCTGGAATAAACTGCACAATCCAATGATTGGTAGCTTCTTAGTACATTGTGAATTCTAAACTATCTATCAATCAGTGGTGGGTGTCGTGTTACACAGATTAACCTGACTATCCTGTATATCAACCCTAGTCACACAGTGACAATTTTGTGATAACAAAAGCATTGTATAGAAACTAAAAGGCAGCCTAGTAAAGGGGGTGTCACACGCGTCAATATCGCCTGCACGATATCGGCTGCACGTGACGTTGCAGCGATATTGACGCGTGTGATATACTGCATCAACCAGCGATAAATCGCTGGTTGATGATCGCCAGGTTTCAGAACCAGCTCTGAAACCTGGCGATTGTCGCCCGGTGGACACGCAGCATCGCTGCGTGTGACACCGGGACTAGCGATATTCCAGCTCCCAGCGCCTCTCACAAGCGCTGGGAGCTGGTATCCAAGGTACACTGCGGGTAACTAGGCAGCGCGCGCTGCCTAGATACCCGACTGTGTACCTTAGTTACCAGCCTCTTCCGCTCACCGGGTGAGCGGAGGAGGCTGGTAACTAAGGTACACGTCGGGTATCTAGGCAGCGCGCGCTGCCTAGTTACCCGCAGTTTACCTTGGAGACCAGCCTGCTCCCGCTTCCAGCAGGCTGGCAGCGGGAGCAGGACATCGTGGAAACGATATTTAAATCGTTTCCATGATGTCACTGGTCAATTGATCGCTGGTGAGTCTGTCTGTGTGACAGCTCACCAGCAATCAGCCGTCAATGTCGTCAGCGATCAGATCGCTGACGACATTGACGCGTGTGACACCCCCTTAAGTGATACATAACCTAAATCAGTATAACTGAACCTACATCATGCTGCTCTTGGATTATACAGCAAATACTTGCAGAGACTTTATTTTACAAGTTTACAAATTTTGAGCACAACTCTTCATAAAATGCAGTGGCGTAACTTCAAGCCCTGGGGCCCCGATGCAAAAGCTCCAACGGGGCCCCCAATTACTGCAAATCTTTAATAGTATTAGTCTTTTTCTATGAACCAAAGGGACTTTTGGGGCCCCCCTAGGCTGCAGGGCCCGGGTGCGATCGCAATCCCTGCACCTGTTGTAGTTACGCCCCTGATAAAATGTAATAACAAAGATAAGCAAGATTTACAGATTGTATGAACGAATCTCATTTTTGCTATAACTCTACAAAGTTTGAGTGCAATAATGTATCGTTTTTATTACATTAAAAAAATTCAAGAAAAAAGGCGGCACTCACCATCTTTTGCTTTATTGCATCGGTGTGAGGAGGGGGTGCAGAGGGCGCTGACGACAGCACGCTGTTTCGGAGGCGTCCGCGCCCTCTGCACCCCTCCCCACACCGATGCAATAAAGCAAAAGATCTACTAATGGTGAGTGCCGCCTTTTTTCTTGAATTTTTTTATATACTTGGACTTTTGTCATAAGGCGCTGCAACACCATTAACAGGGGTTTGTAGTGGAAATACTAGGTACATAAGCGCTATATATACCGCATGAATCCTGGAGGTGCCCGGTTACTTTTCTCTACATTATTTTGTTTTTATTACATTACATAAAGTTTTTAGAGGAAACTTATTGGAAGCTGTGTTATGTCAATCGCACTAAAAAATTAACAGATTGACTGACCACCCAAAAATGTCTTGTTAAATACTTTTCAACCTTTGTCTAAACTTAAATGATCATTCATGCAATATTGCTCTGGTAAATAAAACACAATTACCATATTTTTCAGATTAAAAAACGCACTTCTGTTCCCCCATTTGTAATCCGAATATATGGATAATATACTGGAGTGGAGGTGGGCAGCTCTGGAGCCTGTCCGGGGGCTGGGGCAGGCTGCAGGAGGTCACGTGCCCCTGCTCATATATGTGCTGCCACTGTCCATCACCACGGTGTTGAAACTGCACCAAGGTGATGGACTGGGGGAGCGGCGCATATTATAGGGCGCACACCCCCTCCAAGATTGCACATGCTCCCCCTGTGCTGGCTATGGCCCCCCCATGCTGCTGCCCATAGTAAAATAAAAAAGATGTTACCTTCCCCAGCGCTGTTCTCCCTGTGTCTCCCTGCTTGCCGCTGTGATTGGGCACGCAGAGATGATGTCACTCTGCTGTGCCGATCACATGACCGGCATTACCGAGAACCAGGAAGTGGAAGAGCACAGAGGCACGGAGGGAAACTCTGGGAGGACAGCGCTGGAGAAGGTAAGTAAATTATTTTTTATTTTACTATGGGCAGCAGCATGGGGGACGTGTGCCAGCACTGGGGGACGTGTGCCAGCACAAGGGGGCTATATCCAATATAAGGGGGCTATATCCAATATAAGGGGGCTATATCCAATATAAGGGGGCTAATTCCAGAAAGGGGGGGCTATATCCCAGAATGAGGGATAATGTACCAGGATGAGGGAGATATGAGGGACATATATGTCGTGTGAGAGTGTGTGTGTGAGGTTCAGCCGACACCTGAACCTTCAATGTGCTAGGTTTTAGGCCCAAGCGCAGTCCATTCTGTAGGAAGTCCAGTATCTGAGATATAGTAACATAGTTTTTAAGGTTGAAGGAAGACTAAGTACATCTGGTTCAACTCATAGCCTAACATGTTGATCTAGATGTCCTATCTATAACATCAGATAAGTGAAAAGATAAGTTCTAACTCTGCTTGAATGGGTTACTAACCTGTCTACTTGTAATGATTGCTGAACCTGCGCTATTGCCCACTATTTGAGCAGAATAGGGGTGAATTTGTGTATTTACATATATGCTGGTGATGTGAGGAGGTTTCAAGGGATAGATGGCACCCCACCTTGAGATTTGCTATACTGGGCTGATGGTAACATCAAGTAGAACACTCCCCTAAAAACGTATACATCCAAGCGGCACACACACACGCAGGAAGGGCACTGGGGTTTGACCCAGGCTCATATCTAGCACATTCAAGATATAATTGATAGGTACTCTGCCGGGTAGCAAGTTGCCCTGAGTGAGGACATAGGGACACTCAGGGTGAGCCGCCGTGGAACGGGGACACCATTTACTTAACGTGTCTAAATCTCCGTAGTCAGGCAGGGACAGTTGGTAGGATAAGGATAGAGACATAGGGATCCTCCCCTACAACTGTTCATCCCTTTGTTTTACTAGATACAGGTGTAGGGTTACACACACTATTGACTGCTTTTAGTAATGACTAAATAAAGAATTCATTTTAATGTGCACTCTTTGGAGATTATTACCCTTAGTCCTACAAGCAATGCGGCCCCCGATAGAAATTTTTTTTTATGTGCGGCCCACCAACCCAGCCGAGTTTGAGACCCCTGATCTAGAGGAAGGCAAAAAAAAATAGAATTATTCTTACCGTTAATTCAGTTTCTAGGGCCCTTCCACGACAGCATAGGAGGTTGCCTCTCCACGCCCTATTAGGGACAGGAAGCACAAGAGAGGTTAAAAGGACCCTCCCACCTCCCCTTAGCCAGTGTCTTACAAAGAACCATAGCATGACCAAAGCAAGACATAGCATTCCATGAAAAAAACAAGGAAATAAAGGGAGGGAATTAGGTGCTGTCGTGGAAGGGCCCTAGAAACCGAATTAACGGTAAGAATAATTCTATTTTCTCCAGGCCCCTTCCACGACAGCATAGGAGGAATACCAACGAATACAAACCTAGGGCGGGACCACAGCCTGCAGGACTTTCCTGCCAAAGGCCAAATCCCTGGTAGAACCCAGGTCCAACCGATAATGTTTAGTGAACGTATGCAGGGAGGACAATGTAGCAGCAGTACAGATCTGCTCCGGAGAAGCCCCCGCCTTTTCAGCCCAGGAGACCGAGGTAGCCCTGGTGGAGTGGGCCGTAAATCCAGAAGGAATCGGCAGATGTTGAGACAGGTAGGATGCGGCAATGGCCCGCTTTATCCAGCTTGCAATGGTGCACTTTTCACCTTCCTGCCCTTATTGGGACCAAAGGGCTGGACAAAAAGGTTGTGATCAACCCGCCAGGGCGCCGTAACCTCCAGGTAGCGAAGCACGACCCTGCGAACGTCCAACGAGTGGAACTCCTCCTCTTTTGGAGAACGAGGAGACTGACAAAAAGAGGGCAGGACAATGGACTGGGAGCGGTGAAAATCCGAGACCACCTTGGGGAGAAAAGAAGGGTCCAGCTGAAGGACGATGCAGTCGTCACGGACTGTTAAATAAGGCTCCCGAATGGACAGAGCCTGGAGTTCTCCCACCCGGCGGGCGGTCGTAATAGCCACCAGAAAAGCTGCCTTATGAGACAGCAGCCGAAGATCACAGGACAACAAAGGTTCGTATGGGGGACGGGACAAACCAGTCAAGACCACATTGAGATCCCAGGCGGGAGCAAGAACCCTAATCCGTGGACGAATCCTCGAGGCGGACACCATGAACCTGCGAATCCAGCGATGGGCGGCCAAATCCGCATCAAAAACAGAGCTAAGAGCGGAAACCTGGACCTTTAACGTGCTAGGCCGAAGTCCAAGGTCCAACCCCGCCTGGAGGAAATCCAAAATCCGAGACACATTAGGATGGAGGGGATCAGGAGGCTGAGAACCACACCAGGAGGAGAATCTCTTCCAGATCTTATTGTAGATAGCATTGGTGACCGGTTTACGATTCTGTTGCAAGGTCGCCACCACCTTGGCAGACAAGCCCTGTGACTTCAACACACGGGCCTCAGAAGCCAAGCAGCTAAGCTGAGCCTCCGGGGATCTGGATGAAACAGCGGACCCTGCGACAGCAGACTGGGATCCGCTCCCAGAACCACAGGACCGTCGACCCGAAGAGACACAAATTGTACCAGCTCCGTCTTGGCCATAATGGAGCCACCAGGATCGTTGGAATCCCGTTCGTTCTGACCTTCCATAAAGCCTTGGCCAGGAGGGGAATCGGAGGGAAGGCATACGCCAGATGGAAGGCCCAAGGCTGAGAAAAGGCATCCACCCCCACAGCGTCGTCCCGAGGATCCAGGGAGAAGTATGCTGCGACCTTGTGATTGGCGCTGGAGGCGAAGAGGTCGACATCCGGAACACCCCATCGGGCCACCAAGGAGCAAAAAAACGGCCTGATCCAGACTCCATTCGCCCAGATGAAGGTCTGTGCGGCTGAGAAAGTCCGCCTGAACGTTCAAAGACCCCTTCAGGTGGACCGCGGAAAGAGACAGGAGGCACCGTTCTGCCCAGGAAAATATTCGAGAGGACACCGACCCCAGAGCCCTGGATCGAGTCCCTCCTTGATGACGAAGGTGAGCCACCGTGGAGACGTTGTCCGAATATACCATAACGTGGGAACCCTGTAGCAGATCGGCAGCGGCCAGGAGGGCTTCCTCCACAGCCCGCAACTCCCTGTAATTGGACGAGCGAGCCCTGATCAACCGAGGCCACAGCCCTTGAAACGGGGTGCGGGCAACGACAGCCCCCCACCCCCTCTGGCTGGCGTCCGTAGTGAGAGTGACAACCGGGAACTGATCCCAGGCCACCCCTTTCCGCAAGTTCCGGCAATCCAGCCACCAGCGGAGGGACGAGGAGGCAAGACTCGAAAGACGAACCCTCCTGTTGAGGGACGAAGGCAGGCCGTCCCAGCGGGAAAGGACATGGGCTTGAAGCGATCGGGAGTGAGCTTGAGCCCACATGACCGAGGGGATGCAAGAGGTCATAGACCCCAGCACCGACATCGTCGCCCGCAGCGTGGGAGCGGACATCCAACACAGAGCGGAAACCTTGGTCTGCAGCAGCAACCGGTGGTCCTCCGGGAGAAAAGAAGCCTGAGCATCGGAGTCCAACAGGACCCAGAGAAACCTCCGCTTGGTCGATGCCTGGAGCTGGGACTTCTGAAGATTGGGGATCCAGCCCAATGATTGCAGTACCCTGAGGGACTCCGCCACACCCCCCTGGAGGGTCAACACGGATGGAGCGACAAGAAGAAAGTCGTCCAGATATGGCACCAGACAAATGCCCCGACCCCTCAGGAAGGCCACTACCTCCGCCATGATCTTCGAGAAGACCCTGGGAGCTGAGGAGATGCCGAAGGGAAGGACATTGAATTGGAAATGGAGAATCTCCCCGTTGCACACAATCGCAAACCTGAGGAACCGGCGGTGGCGAGGATGAATAGGGACATGGAAGTAAGCATCCCGCAGATCGATGGTAGCCATTTGATGATGATGGACGATTAAAGGAATCGCCGACCTGACAGACTCCATCTTGAAACGCCGGTAACGGACATGTCGATTGAGGCGTTTCAGGTTGATTATCACCCGAACATCGCCCGACGGCTTCTTTACTAGGAAGAGGCGGGAGTAGTGACCCAATCCTGTGTCCGAACCCGGAACGGGAGAGACCACATTGGCCAGCAGCATGTCCTGCACTTTGGAGTACAGGACATCCTGAGCCGCCCTGGAAGGCAGTGTAGCGACCTGAAGACCCGAGGGGGGTTCCGACACAAACTCGATGAGGAGACCCCTGGAGATGACGTTCAACACCCATTGGGAAGTGGTGACCTCTCTCCACTGCGGGAGGAAGGCCGCCAGGCGACCCCCCATCGGGATCGAGTCATTGCCTATCGGAGGGCTGGGACCTATGGGAGGGGACAAGAATATTCTTCCCTCTCCCCTTCTGATAACTCCAGCGACCCGTCTTGCCCTTGCCTTTGGGCTGGGAGGCCTGAGGCACCGAGGAACGAAAAGGCCGCTGGCGGACGGGCTTTTGCTCAGGGAGGGCCTTGCGGTCGGTCGCCTTTTCTAGGATCTCCTCCAAGGCAGGACCAAACACCATCCCCCCTTTAAACGGGAGGGAGCATAGCTTCAGTTTAGAAGTGGAATCCCCACTCCACAACCTTAACCACAAAGCCCGTCTAGCAGAGTTAGAGAGGACAGACGTCCTGGCTGCTAAACGGACCGAATCCGCAGAGGCATCTGCGAGGAAACAAGCCGCTTTCCGAAGCAACGGAAGAGACTCCAGGAGATCCTCTCTAGGGGTACCCTGCGAAATATGAGCCTCCAGCTGGTCCATCCACTTCAGAAGTGACCTGGACACACATGTGGAGGCAATATTCGCCTGCATAGAGGCGGAGGACGCCTCCCAGGAGCGCCTCATAAAGCCCTCAATCTTCCGGTCAAGCTGATCCTTGAGCTGGGATGTGTCTTCAAAGGGAAGTGCAGTTTTTTTGGCCACTTTGGCAACCTGCACGTCTACCTTCGGCACATCCCATTGGATCTCACAAGGTTCCAACGGAAACCGGCGAGAGAGATCACTTTTGACTCTCCTCTCAGGGAATTCCCATTCCTGGGAGATGAGGTCCAGGAGAGTAGAATGTACTGGAAACCCCGTCTGTTTAGCTGATCGGAGGCCCGCAAACATGTCATCCTGTACGGATGAGGGTGTAAGAACGTCCTCTAACCCCATAGTATTCCGGACTGCCCCAATAAGATCCCCTAGGTCATCAGAGGGGAACAAGAATCTACGGGGATCCGCCGGAGGTGCCGCAGCGGAGTCCTCGGGGCCCTCAGAGTCGGAGTCAGGGTTCGGGTCCTCCAAGTCTGGCGGGGTAGCCTGAAGCTTCCTTCTCTTAGGGGAGGGAGGTCCAGCCACTGAAGACACAGGTGAAAGAGAGGCTAGGGAAGCTTGAATCTCCTGCTTGACCATGGCCCTCAAGTCATCAACCAGGCTAGGGTGCTCAGCCCTAATCACTTTATCTGTGCAAGTCTGGCACTGCTTCTTATCCCATCCAACAGGGAGCTTCTTACTGCAGACAGGGCATTTAAGAGATTTCTTAGGGGCTGGCTTGTCCTGGAAAACACAAACACAGGACCAGGAGCCATCAGCCACAAAGCCACTCTCGCAGGAAAAGGACCCCCCCCTGTACACCACACTTACTGGGGCAGGGGGACCACTGGGCTCCGCAGATGCGGGAGAAGACATGGTAATACAGCATACAGCAATACCTTACCATGTGAAGACTTCAGGGCAGCCTTTAAGCAGGAAGGCCTGCCCCCCTAGTGGAAACGTGACCCCCACCTCTCGCAACAGGTCCAGGGCAGGCCGCCATTGGAGACGTGCCCGCACGCTGCCCCGCAGGACTCCACCGCCGAAATCCGGAAGAGACGCGCTCCAAAAGGGGAGCGCGCGCGCACGACCGGAAGTCCTGCCCTCACCGCGTCACTTCCGGTCACGGGGCAGCGCGCAATGCGCGGGAAGCAGCCGGCGGGCTGCACAGAGTGAGGCCGCCAGCTGGGGGACGCCATGGCCCGCATCACCCCACCGGGATCCGGAGGGCCAGGCGGAGGGCCCACAGCTCCAGCCATGGGACCAGCAGAGGAGGAACCGAGGCCCGACCAAAGCTGTCCGGCAGCACCATGGTAAGCTGTAGTTTGCCGGCCCCCTACAGCCTAGGAGAAACCTCTCCATGCCCCATGGGGACAGGAAAGACACTGGCTAAGGGGAGGTGGGAGGGTCCTTTTAACCTCTCTTGTGCTTCCTGTCCCTAATAGGGCGTGGAGAGGCAACCTCCTATGCTGTCGTGGAAGGGGCCTGGAGAAAAGCCTGTTAGGCTGGAGTGGATCAGGCGGATTGGGGCCACACCAGGAGAATCTTTCCCAGATTCAACCGCCTTCAGCTCCTTGTAGTTGGATGACTGGGAGCTGACTGATTGACTCCAGACACCCTGGATTGGGGTTTGGGAAACCTCCGCATCCCAGCCTCTCTAGTTGGCATCCGTTGTCAGAGTAACAAGAAGCATCTGAGACTAGGTAACTTCCCTGAGCAGGTTCCTGGGATTCAACCACCAGAGGAAGGATGAGGTTACCCGACCAGACAGGCAAAATCTCTTGTTTAGGGAAGCAGGATGTCTGTTCCAACGTGACAGGATATGATCTAGAAGACAGCGAGAGTGAGCTTGGGCCCACAACACAGATGGTAAGCAGGACGTCATTGACCCCAGGGCAGACATGGCTGCACGAAGGTTGGAGGTCCTCTGCCTTCGTAGTGTTGAGATCTTTGAAATGAGGGTCAATCGATCCTCTGGGAGGAATGACGCCTGTTTGTCTGAATCTAACATTACCCCCAGGAACCTCCTTGTCCAGGAGGGTTGTAGCTGAGATTTCTTTAGATTGGGAATCCAGCCTATGGTTTGAAGTGTGTTCAGTGATGCCTCTACATGACTCCCAAGGGTTCTGAGCTGAAGGAGTGATAATGTCGTCCAAATATGGTACTAGACAGATGCCTTGCGTTCTTAGGAAGGCAACTACCTTGGACATAATTTTTGAGAACACCCTTGGGGCAGAGGGGTTCCCGAAAGGGAGCCCGTTGATTTGGTATGGAAAGACTGTGCCGTTGTAAAGGATCACAAATCTCAAGAACTTTCTGTGCCTGTGGTAGATGGGCACATGGAAGTAGGCGTCCTTTAAGTCTATTGTAGCCATCTGGTAGTGTCGCCCTATCAATGGAACAGCTGATTCTATTGACT
>JARQOC010000005.1:416728866-416743780 GCA_033576535.1 Allobates femoralis | reverse complement strand
AAACAAAAGCAAGTGTGTGAAAAATAAAAAAGAATGAATACATCACCTTCCGACGCCTTCTGCCGCTGTGCGATCCCCGGTTATAAGTCAGATCTCTTCTGATAAGACCTGTGGTGACGTCAGAGGGGGGCGTTCCCGGGCACTCGCGGTCATGTGACCGCGAGTAGCCAATCAGTGATGGGACCGCCCCGGTAATGCCCCCCTCTGACGTCATCACAGGTCCTGTCAGAAGAGATCTGACTTAGAACCGGGGATCGCACAGCGGCAGAAGGCGTCGGAAGGTGATGTATTCATTCTTCTTTATTTTTCACACACTATCTTTTGTTTAATTTAGATTTCACAGTGTTTATTAATACACTGTGAAGTCTAATGGGGCAGTCACACATGTCACAGAGGGGAGGAGGAAGCAGGATTCTTCCTCCCCTCTGTGACATCACTGCGCTTTCTGGGGGAAAGAAAGCGCAGTGTGTGAAAGCCCCTGCGTATTTTGCTGCGCTTTTTTGCGCGGCCGAAAAACGCGGCAAAAAGCGCGCGCAAAAAAGCGCAGCAAAATACGCAAATGTGTGAACGTAGCCTAAGGGCCCTTTCACATCAGCGTTTTTTTTTCAAATCGCGGCAGATGCGGTGAAAAAAAACGCATCTGCCGCGATTACCGCATACCGGCTGCACTTGCGGTAAACGCCATACAAAGTATAGGCAGACTTGCGGCAAGTGCGGTTTTGGCACTTGCGGCAGGTGCGGCCGCGAAAAAAACCGCGGCTGACAGCATTTCTTTTCGCGGCCGCACCTGCCGCAAGTGCCAAAACCGCACTTGCTGCACCTGCCGCAAGTCCGCCTATACATTGTATGGCGTTTACCGCAACCGTGCCGCAAGTGCAGCCGGTATGCGGTAATCGCGGCAGATGCGGTTTTTTTCACCGCATCTGCCGCGATTTGAAAAAAACGCTGATGTGAAAGGGCCCTAAGGTGCTTGTTGATTGTTACAGTTATGGCCAAAAGTATTGACACCCCTGCAAGTCTGTTAGATAATACTCAGTTTCTTCCTGAAAATGATTGCAATCACAAATTCTTTGGTATTATCTTCATTTAATTTGTCTTCAATGGAAAAAAAAAAACAAAGAATTGTCCTAAAGCCAAATTGGATATAATTCCACACCAAACATAAAAGAGTGTGGATAAAATTTGTGGCACTGTTGGGGCCCTTTCACATCAGCGTTTTTTCAAATCGCGGCAGATGCGGTGAAAAAACCGCATCTGCCGCGATTGCCGCATACCGGCTGCACTTGCGGCACGGTTGCGGTAAACGCCATACAAGGTATAGGCGGACTTGCGGCAAGTGCGGTTTTGGCACTTGCGGCAGGTGCGGCCGCGAAAAAAACTGCGGCTGACAGTATTTTTTTTCGCGGCTGCACCTGCCGCAAGTGCCAAAACCGCACTTGCCGCACCTGCCGCAAGTCCGCCTGTACATTGTATGGCGTTTACCGCAATCGCTCCGCAACCGTGCTGCAAGTGCAGCCGGTATGCGGTAATCGCGGCAGATGCGTTTTTTTTCACCGCATCTGCCGCGATTTGAAAAAAAACGCTGATGTGAAAGGGCCCTTAGAAAAATCATGTGATGCTTCTCTAATTTGTGTAATTAACAGCACCTGTAACTTACCTGTGGCACCTAACATGTGTTGGCAATAACTAAATCACACTTGCAGCCAGTTGATATGGATTAAAGTTGACTCAACCTCTGTCCTGTGTCCTTGTGTGTACCACATTGAGCATGGAGAAAAGAAAGAGGACCAAAGATCTGTCTGAGGACTTGAGAAACCAAATTGTGCAATCTCAAGGCTACAAGTCCATCTCCAAAGACCTGAATGTTCCTGTGTCTACCGTGCGCAGTGTCATCAAGAAGTTTAAAGCCCATGGCACTGTGGCTAACCTCCCTAGATGTGGAAGGAAAAGAAAAATTGACTAGAGATTTCAACACAAGATTGTGCGGATGGTGGGATAAAGAACCTCGACTAACATCCAAATAAGTTCCAGCTGCCCTGCAGTCCGAGGGTACAACAGTGTCAACCCGTACTATCTGTCGGCGTCTGAATAAAAAGGGACTGTATGGTAGGATACCCAGGAAGACCCCACTTCTTACCCCGAGACATAAAAAAGCCAGGCTGAGAAAGCCTAAAACGTTTTGGAAGAATGTTCTCTGGTCAGATGAGACAAAAGTAGAGCTTTTTGGGCAAAGGCATCAACATGGAGTTTACAGGAGAAAAAAAGAGGCATTCAAATAAAAGAACACGGTCCCTACAGTCAAACATGGCGGAGGTTCCCTGATGTTTTAGGGTTGCTTTGCTGTTTCTGGCACTGGACTGCTTGACCGTGTGCATGGCATTATGAAGTCTGAAGACTACCAACAAATTTTGCAGCATAATGTAGGGCCCAGTGTGAGAAACCTGTATCTCCCTAAGAGGTCATGGGTCTTCCAGCAGGACAATGACCCAAAACACACTTCAAAAAGCACTAGACAATGGTTTGAGAGAAAGCACTGGAGACTTCTAAGGTGGCCAGCAATGAGTCCAGACCTGAATCCCATAGAACACCTGTGGAGAGATCTAAAAATGGCAGTTTGGAGAAGGCACCCTTCAAATATCAGGGACCTGGAGCAGTTTGCCAAAGAAGAATGGTCTAAAATTCCAGCAGAGTATTGTAAGAAACTCATTGATGGTTACCGGAAGCGGTTGATTGCAGTTATTTTGGCTAAAGGTTGTGCAACCAAGTATTAGGCTGAGGGTGCCAATACTTTTGTCGGGCCTATTTTTGGAGTTTTGTGTGAAATGATCAATGTTTTGCTTTTTGCTTCATTCTCATTTGTGTTTTTTCATTGAAGACAAATTAAATGAAGATAATAATACCAAAGAATTTGTGATTGCAATCATTTTCAGTTAGAGTATTATCTGACAGAATTGCAGGGGTGTCAATACTTTTGGCCACAACTGTGTATAAAGTGATTCGTTGGAGTTATTTATTCCAAACGGTGTGCAACCAAATATCAAGTTGAGGGTGCCAACAATTTTGTCCGCCCCATTTTTGAGTTTTGTGTAAAATTATGTCCAATTTGCCCCTTTTCACTGTTGTTCCATTACACACAAAGGAAATAAATGTGAAACTGCAATAATTTTCTGGGATAAATACTTCATTTTCTGTAAAAAAATTTAAGGTTGACGTCACTTTCGGCCATGACTGTGTATTTTTACAATTAAAAGCTCTTCTCTTTGTGTAGATGGTAGTCTTCAAATACATTGAAGATAAGGACGTGTTTCAGAAATTCTATGCAAAGATGCTTGCGAAACGGCTGGTTCATCAAAATAGTGCAAGTGATGATGCAGAAGCGAGCATGATATCCAAACTGAAGGTGAGAGATGGCTCTCTGTGCTGGTGCTCGCTCGCACAGGGGTATAAAATAATCAGCCCAGTGTTCATCCAATAAAAGTGGTGTACTTTTTTGCGCACTTGTCTTTCATGTGCAGTCCAATTATTTAATAGACATATGAGGCTTGTTTTTTGCAGGACAAACTGCACTTTTAAACTAAATCATTTATTTTACTATATAGTGTACTGGGAAACGGAAAAAATTCCACGTGCTCTGAAATTGCCAAAAAAAAAAAAAAAAAGTGCAATTAGGGGCCTTTCACACTTGCGTTTTTTTCCTGATTTGGAAGATCAGGCAAAACCCGATTCTCTGTGTATTTTGCACATTCACTTTAATTTGGTCAGGTAGAATCTTGTTGCTTCGTTGCTTCATGTTTTCTCCTGAAATCATTAGAGAATGGGCAAAAAAAATGAATCCTGTAAGAATCGAGTGTTTTCCTTATCTTCCAAATCAGGAAAAAAACGCAAGTGTGAAACACGTGTTTTTTTTTATTCATTATGTTAACTAGTAAAACCAACATGTCAGTATGATGCCTCAGGTCGGTACATAGATGCCAAACATATATACTTTTATGTAAGAGGTGAAAAAAAATTCTGAAGGTTTTTTTTTTTTTCATTTATTTATTTAAATTGCACTTTTGGCCCCATTTTCCATGACCTGTAGCATTCTAATTTTTCGGGATTTGGGCTTGCGTGATTGCTTACTTTTTGCATCTGGACATAACTGTTTTAATTATACCATTTTTGTGTAGATGTGATGCTTTAATCGCCTGCTTTTGCATTTTATTTCAATGTTGCAGCGACCAAAAAACATAATCTTGGCATATGGATTTTTTTTTTTTTTTTCCCCCCTGTTGCACAGTTTACAGATTTTATGTTTTGACTAGATTAAGGCCCGATGCCATCGCATCGGGAGTGCGGTGAAATGAACAGGTGCCCTAGAAATAGCCGCTGAATAGTACAGTCCTCTCTTCAGAAAGAACGCTGTTGTTGCGCGATTTACATGGTGTATTCTAAAGAATCCGGTAGTCCAGAATCCAAATATAGTTTATTTATTAAGAGTTAAAGGGAACCAACCACCCCTGCAGACACATATGGGGCAATCGTTTTTGCTAAAAAAACGGATTTGTAAAAGGTAAGATATAGCTTTATAAACTTTTAAAAATCTTGCCGACTGGGCGTTGCCTAGCTGTCGGGGGGTGGGGGGGGTGGTGGAGCCCTGCGCAATATGTACAACCTGGTCCGGTGCCGTCCCTGCACTCCTGTCCGGTGCTGTCTCCCCGCTGCTCTCTCCGGTGCTGTGCCTGCTGGTGTCCTCCTGTCATGGTCTCCATGCTGTGCCCCAGGTCGGTAACATGATTATCGGTGCGGGCTCCAGGCAATGGGGAAGCTTCCTGCTTCCTCCTGCCCATCCCCGCCCAGGTCAGCCCTGCACCAATGAGAACACAGGGCCATTGTGTCATGTGATCACCGCTGTAAGCCAATCACAGAGCAGGGGCGGTTACATGACATCACTGGCCCTGCGTTCTCATTTGGTGCAGGGCTGACCTGGGCGGGGATGGGCAGGAGGAAGCAGGAAGCTTCACCATTGCCCGGAGCCCGCACCGATAATCATGTTACCGGCCTGGGGCACAGCATGGAGACCATGACAGGAGGACACCAGCGGGCACAGCACGGGAGACAGCACCAGACAGGAGTGCAGGGACGGCACCGGACCAGGTTGTACATATTGCGCAGCGCTCCACCCCCCCACCCAGATAACGCCCAGTCGGGAAATTTTTAAAAGTTTATAAAGCTATATCTTAGCTTTTACAAATCCGTTGTTTTAGCAAAAACGATTGCCCCGTATGTGTCTGCAGGGTGTATGGACACATATTAACAGCCCGGGGGGGTCATTTGGGGTGGTTGGTTCCCTTTAACAATAATGCAATTAATACATATCATCTATCCATTAACTACCTATGTTTGTATGGTGTATATAATTTTTGGAAATGTAATTGTTATATGCTAAGGCACTTGGTACACATACTGGCCAATACTTGTGAGCCCATCAAGTCGCTCCATTTAAGAAATCAATGTTCATAGTCTACGTATTTGCCAGTCTGTGTTTGCCCATCAACCTTGGTAAAAAATTTATTTTATGGGCAGAAATATTATACATTTGTATTTCCCGCCCAGTTCCACCTCTGATGAGCCGCTGCGGCTCACAGATACGGAACCAGGAAGTCATATGGAGGCATCCGAAGGGGGCTCTCACCGGCGATCACAGCAGTGACATCGCTGGATCATCAGGAGAAGGTAAGGAGACTCCGCTGCTCCGAGCGTCAGGGGCGGACCTACCATGGTTCAGCTGGTTCAGCTGCACCAGGGCCCCGACTGGGTTGGGGGCCCTTTAAGCATCAGTAGAGTGCCCCTGTGACAGAAGAGGAGGGTAACTGAGGGAAGCAGGATGCTTCCCTTGGGTGTTCCCACCCCTCCTCTCGTCTGCAGCCCAGGCTCTAACCCTGGCCCTACGCCTAGCCCTATTCTTGCCCTAACCTTACCCCTAACCCTAGCCCTAACCCTAGGAGAAGGGGGTGGCGCCACATCCCTGTCATGGCGCCGGCAACAAGGGGCAGGTAACACCTCATGCAGTGGCGGCGCCCTCCTCCCCCCCCCCCCCCTTCCCCGGACCTAACCCGCAGCTACAGCAGTGGCGGCGGTGCTCTGACAGTCTGACAGCACCCCCACCCGCCCCTGGACTCCTCACCCGCGCCCTAACAGCACCCGCCCCCGGACTCCTCACCCGCGGCTGCAGCGGGGTCGGCGGTCCGGTTGTGATGGGGTTAAAGGAGCATTTGCAATTTCCTAGGCTGTCTACTTCTATAATTACAAAGTGGTGTCAGTAATCCACTTCCATCTGGATGTCCCCGTATCACGCTCCAACCACCATATTTGCACACCCAAGTGAAGTGTGTGCAGATATGGAGCCTGCTAGCGGTTCCACCGACACCAGGAACCTGCTGCATACTCAACCTGCCAAGTGAGAGCAAGCACAAAGGGAAGAGGGGGCATCAGAGCATGCACAAGGGGGTGGAGGTAGAGCGTGTGCACAGGGGGAATGGGACGGCAGAGAGTGAGATCGGGGGTGGGGGACACCGAGCACACAATGGGGGGATGCTGAGAGTGACGTGCACTTGCGTTCCTACCATCTTGGGACACTTGGGTATACAAAGATTGCTGCTGCATGACTCCTTATGCCACCCAACACTTCCATTGCACGATTACAGTAATTACAGGATTACGTTAGAGGGGAACTTGGTAAAAGTTAATCATGTGGATAATTAAAGGATTTCTCTTGGTGTTTTTTCTCTTTACTGAAAGTATTGCTAATAGTTTGCTATTCTACTGACGGCTGACATTTGCATTATGGATTGACATCAGTTACCAAAAAAAGCTTACATCCCTTTATTACCCAGTCTGCCACCACCACCAGCTGGAAGAGCAGGTTAACAGTTTTGGTGTTTTTCATGGAGGCGCCAATTCTGGGTAGACGGCTGGTTGCAATTTTCAGCGTGCGGGGCCAGAACACTTGGGCCTTATCACGCTGATAATTCCAGACCTCAGCTGCCTGGGTTACCTTGGCTGGCAAACAAAAATACAGTGAAACACACACCAATTTTTTAGTTGTTATGTTAAATTACTTAGAAACAACAGGGCTCCCCTGTATATGTCATTGCAGAAGGTATTACCTGGCAGCAAGTGGCTGCTTGGTTTACCTGCGCTGGCAATAGAAAATACAGGGATACCCTACACATTTTTTTACCAGGAAATTAAACACTTTTAGTGTTTTATGTCTTTTATATTAACAAATACATTTATTTACATACAGTGGTAGAGCGAACGGGGGAGGAAAGGAGTCATAGAGAAAATGGGCAGGGGAGAGACAGCTACTACCCCCAGCACCACAGAACCCACCCCCATCGTGATGTCACCGCCTACCCAATGCGATGGCTTCGGGCGCCCATACACTTTCATTACAATTCAGATACTATACTGTGGCTCAGTATGGCATCAGTTGTTGTTTTTTTGTTTTTTCCATTCTCTTGCACCCACCTGACTTTAAAGTGAAGTCTTCCCTCCCACAGACAAATCATGTGACAAAAATATTTTGTCATCACCACTGCCCTCATTGAATAACATTGGTCTGTGTGCTACCTAATAAGAAATCGAATCACTCATTTGTTTTGCATGTTGGTGTGAGTGAGCACTTACAGTAGTGGCTCCCTATTATTGCCACAGCGGGTTGGCCCAATGGTTCTAGAAGTGGGAAGCCAGACATCACATTTACAGGCTAACAGCATATTGCTCGCAATACATGTCATAATCCTAGTTAATAGATTAATTAAGGAGATGAAAAAGCAGATTTCACTGGTATACATTTTAAAGTTGCATATTTTCATGTGTATTGACATTTGCAATTAAAAAGCAACTGTTGTTTTGATCTTCAACCCCTGTTTGACTGTAGAATCTACTGCGGTTTTAAGGTGCCAGTTAACAAGTAGCAAGAGCTATGCAGTATTTAAACAAAGGATTTATTACAAATGGGGTATTTACAATGATATGCATAAAGGAAACTTAAACTAAAGGGACAGGGATACAATGACAGGGAAAAGGTAATAGGAGATGGTGGTAGAAGATGGGAAGTGGGAGGATTGGTTAACTAGTCTGGTGTGCTACCTTTATATCAGTCACACAGTCAAACATGACCCATACACTGCCCATCCCTGTAACACCTGCACATAATACCATCCAATCAAGTCTTTTGAGTTATCCAGGAACATGCACATGGCTGCTGATGTGGACAATTTGCTGAAGGTGGCTCTCTTAGGTCCAAAGAGTCATAGGTTTTTATGAACGTAGCTACAGTGGTCTTCACCCTCCTCCGGATGACATCATGATATTTAGGAAAGTTCTTCATGTCAAAAGGCTTGAGGAAAGGTTCAAGCTCCATTTGGTCAGGTGACTTGACAATCTCAAGAACAATAGCTTATTGTACAGAATGCCACAGGGTTTATTTACATATGTAGATTACATGAGTCCACAGGCAAGATAGTTGTAGTTGTAGGAGGCAAGATTTACTCTAACAGGGTCACACACTATAGGACACCCATAGCTGCCTCACAGGTTCACAGCCACCTCAGCTCTTGATCTGTCTTTGATGTAGGCCTCTGGTGAACTTTGCAAAACGGGGTAGAGTCGGGCACTGACGTGTAGCAATTATTTCGGTACTTGTTCACAAAGGTGGCGCCGTTATCTGGTGGTGCTCTGCTGGAAATTGACAGTCCATACGAAAGTAATGAGCAGGCAGGAAGCGGCACTCTCTCGGACATCTTTGCGGTTTAGGCTCTTTATTGTAATTCCATGGGGTTACAGTGCAGGGAGGGGAGTGACAGGACAACGGTCACCGTTTCGCACTTATTAGCGCTTCCACTGGTCCTGAGAACCCCATGAAATTACAATTAAGAGCCTAAACCGCAAAGATGTCCGACTGAGTGCCGCTTCCTGCCTACTCATTACTTTCTCTGGTGAACTTTGGTTTATTCATTTAGTTCAGTGATTCATATATATTTACACATATATATGTACTCCAACAACGACATAGATGTCCTTGGTTGTGTCCCTGACTTTGAGAGCACACATGCTGAGCTTGCATTATTCCCTGCACGAGTCAGCTGATCTGATCATCCATCGTGCAGCTAAGGCTACTTTCAGACTACGATTTTTAGGGAGCAGATGCTGTCCGATAAAATCGGACAGCATCGGCTTCCTTCCGATAAAATCGGACATCATCGGCTCCCTTCTGATGCCTGGAATCTGATGCCAAATAGGCATCCGATTCCGGAATAAAATCGTAGCCTCCGTGCTATTAAAAAAAAAAGTATATGCTCACCTATCCCCGAGCCCCTGCCGTCTCCCTTCGGCTCCCGGTGTCCTCACACTGTCTGCAAGAGGTCTTCTACTGCAGTACAGGATCTGCCGTGATGTCAGTCACGTGACCGCAGGTTACCATGGTGTAACCTGCGGTCACGTGACTGACATCACGGCAGGTCCTGTACTGCACTAGAAGACCTCTGCAGACAGCGTGAGGACACCGGGAGCCGAAGGGAGACGGCGGGGGCTCGGGGATAGGTGAGCATATACTTTTTTTTTTTTTTTTACCCCTTCTCTCCCAGTTTGGAGACGTTTTACTGTACTGAGCATGCTCGGTACAGTAAAATCGGGTCCGAGGAGGCATCAGATGTATCCTCGGACTTTGCTCCATAGGGCCCCATGATAAATTGATCGGACCAAATCGGATGTACAATAAATGCCATCCGATTGCTCCGATTTTTGCACCGATAAAATCGGACAGAATCGGATCGGACCAAATTAGATGGCATTTAGTGCACATCCGATTCGGTCCGATGCCCATAGGGCTGCATGGGGCCCAATATCGATCCGATGCTGTCCGATTTTTATCGGACAGCATCGGATTTAGAAAATCCGTAGTGTGAAACCAGCCTAACAGGTAACATTCCCATGACAGCAGGGGGTCATTTGAGGACTCCTGTCACTATGATGACGAAGTTCCTGTGCGAGCTGGCATTCACAGATCAGCATTACTGCTGTTCAGAGGGATGTCTTAGCCTTGCTACAGACAGCAGAAGCGATCAGACATTGCAGACTTCATGCATCCTAAGGGTCTGTTCACATGATGCATATTTTGCTGCGCATTTGTGTATACTTGCTGCGGATCCACACTAAATATGCAGCTGTGTTTTCCCAGCAAAATTTAATTTGCATTAAAATCTGCTGGAAGTGATGGTGTTGAAGGTGGGGGGGAGCTGGATTTTCTTTTTTTGGCCAAAGTATCCCAGCTTTATTGACACAGACTCAAAGCACCTTAAAATCCGCACCAAAATCGCATTGTGCAGACTGGAATGGTTTTGGGACTTTTTTTTTCTGCCAGTGCCAGTAGGTGCAGATTTGAGACTTTCAAATTCTTAAACTCAGCATGCAAACACACCCTTTAAGGTACCTTTAGACGCGGCAACTTTTCTAGGAATTTCACTGGCAACTTCCTGGTTGCAGTGAAATAATGGACACATTGTTCCATTTGTACACAACAACAGGATAGAACAATGTGTCCATGATTTCACTGCAACCAGGAAGTTGCCAGTGAAATTCCTAGAAAAGTTGCCGCGTCTAAAGGTACCTTTTAGGGAACTAGTAAAATCAAAAGGTGTAAAAACAAAAATAGTGACGTAGCGGTGACTGAGTGTAATCGGTACTATTCGCTACTGGCATGAATAGTACAGTATTTGCAATACTCTGTCCTTGGGGAGCATCGCTGGTGCTTGTGAGTGATGTGTCGATCGTTATCAATCTGAAACAAAGAGTAACAACCAGCAGGTTTTAGGGCTTTAAAATGAAGTCACTACCTTACAGGCTCTGGGATACTGAGTGCAATCATACATTTACTTCAATGATTACATGTATGATTGCTGAGATAAATGTTATAGAAGACCTTAGAAAGTATGCAGCATGGGGTCGGAGTGTGCAGCAATTAGCATAAGTAGGGCTGGGTTTCTTTGTATTACTGAACCTGTTTGCAATAAGCAAAATCATCCCTCTCCCTCACTATATCTCCTTGCTTGACTGTGATCTCAAAAACAGTAGAAGACCCCCCCACCCCCTCCAATCTTTACATGTCCTGATTTGTGTCCTCTCACAGACCTGGACAGATCCCTGCTATTGTCATCACAGATGGGGGAACTGTCTATGGAGCATGTTGTAGTTTCTCTGTATGTGAAGACTTGTGTGACAGAGCATGCTGGGCGTAGTAGTGTCTCTGTATTTACAGACTATGTGATTGCGCATGCTGGGGGTTGTATTGTCTCTGTATGTGCAGATCCTAAGCCAGTGACACTACAACTCCCAGCATGCTCCATAGACCTATCCCCATCTGTGATCTGTGATAACAAGCAGGGGTCTGTCCCGATCTGTGAGAGGAGACCAAGGAGGGGGCGGGGGTCTTCTACTGCTTGTGACTTTTACAAGCAGTGAAAGAGCGGGTGGGGGGAGGTTTTTGCTTAGAGAATACAGGTCAGTAATACACAAAAACCCAGCTCCTCCTATGCTAATTGCTGCACACTTTGTATGGACTTCTATAACATTTATCTCAGCAATCATACATGTAATCATTGAAGTAAATGAATGATTGCACTCAGTATCCCAGAGCCTGTAAGGTGGTGGCCTCACTTTATAGCCCTAAAACCTGCTAGTTGGTTCTCTTTAAGTACCCAAAGTGAGCTGGCACTTCAGTGAGAGCAGGTTGAATGTTAGGGTCTCTCTGGGGAGGGGGTCACAGTAAAGAGTTTAATAAGCAGAAACACTAAAAAAAAGCCTGCTCTCCTGCCATGTCCCGGAAAGACTCGTTTTATAACTATGTGTGTGGGTGGAGGCAATCACTAATTGACTAACCTTGGACTCGCTATTCAGACAAATATGCTAGTATTAAAAGTACTCGTTACTAGTATAGCGATTACAAATATTGCACCACTCGCTCATCACTATAGTTAAAGGGAACCTGTCAGGTGGTTTATGCCTCCCCAGCTATCACTATCTGTAGCTGCAGCTTCATAATACTATTCTAACCATCCCTGTCTGAGCTCATAGTGTAATGTGAAAGGTCAAAAAAAAGCATTTATACTCTTACATTTTCTTATGTGAATAAGGCAGTCTACAGCTTGGAGGAGGTAGACTGTCTGGCAGGTTAATAGTTAACTCCCTATTAACTTGCATGTCTAAAAGACGTGTGATGTCCCGATCATGTGACCATAGTGGGCGGAGCTAAGCAAGCAAACTCATATTGTGCTATAGGGACTTTGCTCCGCCTATTATAGTCACATGATTGTGACATCAGATCAGGTCTTCCAGCATGTTCTGACATTTGGTGAAATGCTAACTATTAACCTGCCAGACAGTCTATCTCCTCCAAGATGTAAAATGTAAGTGTATAAATGTTTTTTTTTTTTTTTTTTCCACCTTCATTCACATTACAGTAATAGCTCAGACAGGAATGGTTATAATAGTACTATGAAGCTGCATGTACAAACAGTGATATTTGGGGGGCATAAACGACCTGACAAGTTCCCTTTTTAAGTTCAAATCGCCCCCTTTTGACCCATTGAAAATATAACTATGAAAAATACACATTTCGTATCAGTGTTCAGAAACGTTCGGTCACTCAAAATATAAACTAAATTAGTCAGATCTGTACACTGCGTGATCGGGAAAAAAAGGCAAAGCGACAAGATTACCTTTTTATTGCAATACAATGCAATAACGGGTGATCCCATCAGATCTACCCGAAAATGTTATAATTAGAAATATCAGCTCATACCACAAAAAAATAAGCAGTCACTGCTAAAGATTCTGAAAAATGAGAACACTACGGGTCATGGAAAATGGTGGCAAAAGCACAATTCTTTTGTTGACACATTTATTTATTTTTTTCTGTAAAAGCATGCATGTTTGGTATCTACGAACTCGTACCAACCTGAGGCATCATTCAGATGCGTCTGTTTTACCATATAGTGACCATGAGAAATTAAAAAATATAATGACGGGGCACTTTTTTCCAATTTCACTGCAGTTGCAAATTTCTTTCCATTTTCTAGTACACTATATGGTCAAATGAACGATGTCATTCCAAAGTACTACTCGTCCTGCAAGAAACAAGCTGGAGTTCTGCTATATTGTCGAAAAAATAGTCATGGCTTTTGGAAGAAGGGAAGCAAATAAACGGATAATCGCTGGGTGGTGAAAGGGTTAAGATCCGGCCGAGACAATAGGAATGGACGCAATTACTCTGGTCCTGCCCCATGACAACTTTTTTCTGCCCCGGTGATTGACAGGTCTTTGTCTTTCTCCATGAACACATACGTGTGAGACCTGTGAATAAGAGTGGAGCGGGAGAAGCTGGCTATGGCTAGCGCTGGATTAGTCTTGTCTATTCTTATGGTCCCCAGTTAGTATTATTCTGAAATGCTGGAGTGTTTCAGAGTAAGACAGCTTGGCTGATTTATGCTATCTATTGTTCAAACATCATAAATCCTCTTCACTAGTTGCCCTTCAACTTGCTGTTAATAATACTGCCTTTTTTCACATCACTTTGTTCCTTCTACAGCAAGCATGTGGTTTTGAATACACCTCAAAATTGCAGCGAATGTTTCAAGACATCGGTGTCAGCAAAGACCTGAATGAGCAGTTTAAGAAGCATCTGACGAATTCCGAACCACTGGACTGTAAGTGCACCCCTCTTACTGCTCCACACCACATTGGGGACAGCTATATCTGTTACTATAACCCCTCCTCACCCCACTTAATGCTCTACACAGCTTTGGGGGCAGCTATATCTGCTGTATAACCACCTCACCCACCGTACTGTTCTAAGCAGCATTGGGTGCAGCTATAACTGTTGTACAACAGCCCCACGCCCCTCTTACTGCTCTATGCAGCATCTGGGGCAGATATATCTGCTGCACAACCCCTCCTCACTCCACTTATTGCTTTACACAGCATTGGGGGCAGCTATATCTGCTCTTTAATCCCCTCACCCTTCCTTACTGCTCTACACAGCATTGGTGGCAGTTATATCTGCTGTATAACCTCACCCCCCCCCCCCCCCACCTTACTGCTCTACGACGCATTTGGGGCAGCTATATCTGCTGTATGACTCCTTACTGCTCTACACAGAATTGGGGATGGCTACATCTTCTAAATAACCCACCTTACTGCTGTACAGAGCATTGGGTGCAGAGGTAGTGTCTATATCTGCTATGTAACCCCATTAAGATGCCTTTTCCTAAAGTCTTTCTGCCTTCATAGTCACTACATCTGGACCTGTGGAGATAGGGTGACACTTGCTGCTCTCCCTTTTGTGTTTTAACAGTTGTGACCTCATTGTGGGGTGAAAAAACCACATGACAGGCACCCACAAGGTGCCGAGCTCCCGCATAGCTGCAGTGTGAACGCTCCCTCTGACATCCCACAGTATGCTGTTTACTATGTTCGGCTGCCGGTCCTTCTTTGCATTGTGTGGAAGTTTGTCATATCTTAAGCAGGATTCTTTTATTTATTTTTTTTTAGTTTTTTCAAACACTTTGAACTTCTATAAGATGAAGCTGAACCCCCTCCCCACACACTGCATTATCTACATCTACATCTTTTTCTGTCGTAGCAGAACTTTCAAGAATTAGTTGACTGTTCCATGTTCCCATTCTTGCGCTCCTATTCATGTTTTATCGTCCGTGCATAATTGCTTTGAGATAAATGACCAGGGTGAAAAACGTGGTGTATCTTTTTTCTTCTTTCAGTGGATTTTAGCATACAGGTTCTCAGCTCTGGATCGTGGCCTTTTCAGCAGTTCTGCACATTTGCTTTACCTTCTGAGGTATGTACTTCTCTGTAC